>CM062234.1:18774477-18976619 GCA_031216185.1 Syzygium aqueum
TCGCGGCCTCCTGGATCACCGACGACTTCCGCTCGGTGTCCATGACCACGAGGCAGTCGGGCGGCTGCGACGGGCCGAAGCAGATCTTCTTGTTCCGGGACCGGAACTTCTTGGGGCTGCAGCTGTTGGTGAGGAACCCGCCGGTCCGCCACAGGGCGTTGCCGCTGGGGGAGTAGCACCCGATCCGACGCGTCATCTGCTCGACGATCTCGTCGAAGAGCGGGTTGGTGTTGACGAACATGAAGCGGCCCCGGCGGCGGGCGAGGGAGGCGAGGAAGCCGCAGGCGCTGCGGAGGCAGATGAGGGTCTTGTCGGAGTCGATGATGGCCATGCCGTTGCGGCTGCCGTAGGCGAAGGGCTTGAAGTGGTGGGTGGCGACGCGGCGGCCGAGGTGGGCGTTCGTGCTCAGGAGCTTCTGGATGACGATGGAGTGGAGCGTCATCTTTGTTCGGGGGAGGAGGGACTGGTTTCGGAGCTCCGGGGGGGCAGAGGTTTTAGGGTTTTCGGGGATCGGGGAGCGGAATGGAGCGAGTGCCGCGTGCAGTTCACGGCGGCGGCGCCGCCATGGATGAGGCTCGCGCGAAGCGGGGAAATTGCGAGAGGAGTGGTGAGGTGTGGTGGTGCTGCTGCTGCTGCTGCTGCGGGGACTGAGGTTTAGGGTTTGCAGGGCGGCGCGGCCGAGGGAGGCAGGGACGGAGACGAAGGCCGATGGGATGGGGATCAGTTGCGGCGGGCTGTCACGTATCTCTGTATGACAGACCAATAACTTCTTCCAAGGGAAAATGACACAATGACGACGTCTTTTAACCCAAATTTTTAATTTATTTAATATAATCTATGAACTGTAACTTAATTTAGTCTATAGACTATATTAAAATATGGAACTTGAATTAATGGAATAGCAATACTGAACATATTCAAAAAATTCAAGAATTAAATTGAATATATATCAAAAAAAAATAATGATACAAATAGTTTCTGAATTTTCGTCTATTGTGAAATGTGATCCATGAACTATATGAAAATATTTAATGTAGTCTCTAAAATTTAACCCAATGTGCAATGTGATCCATGAATTTTTAATTTGTTTAATGTCATTCCTGGACTTTAAATACATATTTAATTAAAAATTCAGGGACCATATTATATATTGGGCTAATGAACTATATGAATTTTTAATGTGTTTAGGGATTACATTGAACAAATCAAATGCTCATGGACCACATTACATAATAAGTGAAAGTTCATAGACTATTTGTGTCATCCCTCTATCAATAAGTCGACAGACTACATTAAATAAATTAAAATTTCAAAGCCCATATTGTACATCGGGCTAAAAGTTCATGGACTACCAAATTAAAAATTCAATGACCATATCGTATATTAGACCAAAGTTCAAAAACTATATGTGTCATTATCCCTTCTTTGAATATCCAACTACGTAATAGTGGCACATTTTCATATTACATGGATATCCATTCAAAGGAACGAGGGTTTAGCCGGATACTAAAAGTCAATCTCGGTAGGGTAAGAGCTATGAGAGGCACCGCAAGAGAATTGGATACTTGCATTTGTTAAGTTCTTGTTTTGAACATAGCCCCTTGCGCATTATGTGAATTGAGGTAAATTGTTCAAAAAGTCTTACATTTATTGCACTTTTGCCAATTGAATCATAAACCTTTCAATTTTGTTAATTGAGTCAAAAACCTTTTGGCAATTTACCAATTGAGTCCATCACGTCAATTTTGATCAGAAATTGCTGACGCGAACTCCGACTGTCCTACATGGCACAGTTGGCGCTACATTTGATAATATTTTATTACTTTAATGATTTATTTGTTTGTTTTTTTTTCTTTTCTTTACTTTCTTTTGTTTGTAGGGTGCTAGTCAGCAAGTTGGCCAAAGCGAGGGCGTGCAAGGCCTCGGCCAAACCAAGCGAGGACCGTAATGCCCTTGCTCGAGCCCAATAAGGGTTACTAGGTGAGGACCGCGAGCCTTGGCCTTCACCTAGTGGCCGGCGAGGGCACTAATCATACGTGACATCCTGAGTTTTGCTTATCTGATAATAATAATTAGGCTATAAAGCTCAATATTATTGAGTATGGAATTCGAATGGAATCGTTTATGCTTGGGGTACAAGCAACATGAAATGAGCTTGTGAATTAATATTGGAACAAACATGGTTGGAAGCGGGTTACACCAGTTACTAAATGGTAATGCTAGGTCACATATTGATGTTGGACAATCTTTCAATCTTCTGTCTAGTGGTCATGAGAATTAAACTTGTCATTCGATATTGTCGCCAATGATTTCATGACTTTAGTAAATCGAGAGATACATTGTACAAGTTAATTCTAGCTATACGACATTAATGAAATGTTCAATGTAATTTGTGGAACTAAACACCTAGTCCTCACCGTGACCGAAAATTTTAGAGCCATGTTTGGTATTTCAATTTTTCTAATTTTGAAAATTTGAATGCAATTTTGCACGGAAATAGACATATGTCCGCTAAACTTGACACCGCAACTCTTACGTGCAAGAAGCAATTGTCTAGATAGGCAAGACAAGTGTTCAAGGCTTTGACACCGAATAACAAGGGGAGAAGAATACTAGAAATGTCAAAAGTTGTATATGGCGCTCACTTTAGTGTCAAAATTTTTTTCGGATTACTTAAATGCCACTTAAAAAAAAACAATCACTTAAGTGCCAACTCCGATATAGGTAGTTGGAAATATAACGTTGCCATATTTTATTAATTTCCTAGTCCTACGTGGCTCGCCGGCGTGCCCAGTTGGCATAAAACCTCTAAACAACGCCGTTTTATTGTTTTACCCCCAATATAAACCTTAAATTAGACAATCAACCTTTTTTCCAACCCCAAAGAAAAACCCTAATTCTCAAGAGCCACCAATTAGCCGAGGTCCTCTCATTGCACTCAAGGGCATAGAGGAGAGTCCACGTCTAGAGGATGTTGGCGGGGACGGATCGAGCAAGGGAAGACACAACCTTTGGGTTGGTCAAGTGAGGCATTTGGTCGAACAGGTTGTGGGCTTCATCGGGTGGGAGGTAAGGGTGAGAGTTGGGGTCGATTTGGCAGAACGAAGGCAAGGAGTGGGTAGTTCCTCTAGTTTGGATCCATGGATTTGTGGGTTTGGGTTTGATTACGGAATTCAAGCAGAGGAGAACATATTTTATAAGGGAAATATTGTCCACTTTGAAGGTAGACTAGAGAGCTGGACAGAACCACCGTCGATTGACACCGTTCGTTGCTTCCAAGTCTTGCCGGCCATGCCTCTCTTCTCCCCTGTTTTTGTAATCCAAGTGTTTGAAGTTTCTCGCACTCGCTCAATCCTTCTTTGCCGGCACCGATCACCAACGCTTGATGTTTTGTTTCAAACCACGACATCTTTCCAACCTAAGATACTCAAGAACAAGGGGTACCCTTCAAACCACAAAACGTGCTTCAAAATTATCAAACATGGCTAGAATGAGAGACAAAAAGAGAGCAGAGAGAACGAGAGAGAAAGAGAGATGAAATTGCTTTAAAACAACGTCGTTTCATGATTAAAGGCCAACTCATTGTCCATGTGGACTTTTTTTAATGAAAAAGCCACCTAAGCATTAATATTTAATTAAAAAAAGCCACGTCATATTTTTTATCGGAATTTTTCACCGAAGGCACTTAAGTGATCATTTTTTCTCCAATTTAGCACATAAGTGAGCCGATGAAAACTTTTGACATTAAAGTAAGCGTTGTATATAACTTTTGGCACGTATAGTGTTCTTCTCCCAAATGACTAGCGTCATTAAGGTTATCACAATTGGCGATTAACATGCAATGTTGAGCCCAAAAGCTTTTAAGAAGACTTGAGCACTGATTTTCTCTCCCTCTCCCTCTCGGGCGAACCTCATATCTCACCTTGCAATCCATTTTTCTCTCAATCCTCTTCACCCAAAAGCTCTCAAGAATCAAGCACTCAAGTCGATTGAGGTTCGGTTATTCCAATCAAGCTAACAAGTAAGTGAAATTGCTAAGTTCAATGCTATACTGATCTTCTTGCTTCTCGGTGAGTGAGTGTAGTCTATGCATGGTAGCCTCCTAGTTTCTCAGTTGGTTGATTTTATGTTAAAAATTGTCCTTGCATGTGTAATTAAGTCAATTTTGTTGTCTCTTGACTCATTGGAGCTAGATATAGGCGAGGGATGGTCTTATGGCTCTCGAGCTGTCCAAGAAATTGTGGAAACCGTGTTGTGCTTGTGAACTCTTAGTGCTCGGCTTGTTGGTTGAGTCTATAAATGTTGTTGCCGTAAGACGATGCTAGATTTCTAGACCCCGTGTCCACGATTGTGTGCTGAATTGGAGTGAACCACGTGGTGTCTATTTAGTATGATGTGAAAGGCGTGCTGAAACTGGTAATTGCAAGCTGACATATGTGATATCGTGCGGTGACACTAATTTTCTAGCTTACAATTTGGTGATTACATACTGAATTGGGGTTGTCCGTGTGATGTAATGCAAGATAAAATGCATGAATTGTGTGAAAAGAAATAACTTTAAGAGATAACCATCGAACAACGATTTGATGATGCCCCAAGGGAGTCGGGATGCCCTTGGACAGCGAATCGAGATGCCTCGGAATTAGATGTCTACGGACAGTGAACCATGGAGGTCTGGACAACAAACCAGAAGTAACCCATGCGGACCGAACCATTGTAAATCCACGAGTCGGGCGAGGAAAAGATCGCATGAGAATTTAAGAAACAAGACGTGTAAGTTCATGTGCACTTGCGTGGTTTTGTGTTCGTGATGCATTTTTTGGTTCTTGCATCGATGGTCTTGTATTGTCCAATTCGGTCCACGTGTGCTGAGTTTCGTTTATTGTGAGTCCTTAGTTGTTCTTACATTTGTCTAAATAGTATCAGTATTGAGTACCATATTTGCGTTGTCTTGGACAAACTTCATGACCGTGTGGTGGGCAAATCTTGTAGTGTACAACTTAGTTATTTCGTTTACCGGGTTTTGCTCGTTTCTTTGTTTTTCAGATAAT
This sequence comes from Syzygium aqueum, assembly GCA_031216185.1. Taxonomy (NCBI): domain Eukaryota; kingdom Viridiplantae; phylum Streptophyta; class Magnoliopsida; order Myrtales; family Myrtaceae; genus Syzygium; species Syzygium aqueum. Next base: position 18,779,529 of record CM062234.1, read on the forward strand.
AAGCATGGACGTTCCACCGATTGCACGTTATGGAGCGCCCATTTACTTCGAGGACGTGATCGTCCTTGAGTCTACTATGACATTCATGCGTAACAAAGCTACGATTTGGGTAGATATAGAGCATTCGGAGTGGATTCCCATTCGGTTTGTGGCATGGTACATTAATCGTAACGGTGAACTACTCGAGCCCCTTCAGTTTGAGGATGATAGCGACGACCACGAGTAGATAGGCAGGTCACCGTGGGCTATGGAGGTTTTTTTTTGTACAGACAGATCTTCTTTTGGTGAGACGAGGCAACTAGGTAGAGTTGTACAAGCACTTTTTGACCCCTCCCAGGCGCTTGTTAATACTCTTTCGGTATATGGATGAAATATGTGAATAGAAAGAATGTAATGAACCTTCTTATAAATATGAAATGAAAGTGATATGTTACGATACTCGCACCTTGTCTTGGCAAATCGAGCATGTACGGTTATGAATTGGCTTTTCGTTTGCATGATGAGAAGGAAAGATTAATAGAGCACGTATAAGTAATTAACGTTCTGGGGCGTCACAACATCACTTTAAAAATAAAAAAAAAAGGTAAAGCAAAGGAAAAAAAAAGAAAATCATTAAAAAATTCACAAAAACATTTTAAAAATGTCTACATCAGCGTCGTCCGTGTCACGTAGAATAGCTAACGTCCAGGTGAATTCCCTAAAAAACCCCAAACTTTAGGTCAAGTCCCAAATCTGCCCCGAACTTTTTTTTGTCCAAGAAAAAGCCCTAAACTTTAGGTTCAATCTCAAATCTGCCCTAAACTTTAGGTTCAATCTCAAATCTGCCCCAAACTTTATTTTGTCTCGAAAAAAACCCCAAACTTTAGGTTAAGTCCCAAATCTGCCCCGAACTTTTTTTTGTCTCGAAAAAAATCCCAAACTTTAAATTCAGTCCCAAATCTACCCCGAATTTTGTTTTATGTAGAAAAAATCAGCAAATTTCAATTTATTTTAAAAAATATACCCCCGTGATCCCGTCCCAACTTAACGTGACACTTCCACGTCATAACAAATCAACATTAGCAAAGTAATGGGGTGACAGGAATAGATCGACGTTGAGTTTTCACTTCGACAACAAATCAAACCACATAAAAATTATTGAAATTCTCCGAAATAAAACCAAATAAAATCATTTATTATTGACATGGAAATGCCACGTCAAGTTGGAACTGGATTATCGGGGTATATTTTTGAAAATAAATTGAATTTTGGTGATTTTTTTTACATAAAACAAAATTTGGGGTAGATTTGGGACTGAACCTAAAGTTTGGGGTTTTTTTAAGACAAAAAAAAGTTTAGGGTAGATTTGGAATTTGACCTAAAGTTTGGGGTTTTTTCTGAGACAAAAAAAAGTTCGGGACAGATTTGGGACTTAACTTAAAGTTTGGGGTTTTTTCCGAGATAAAAAAAAGTTCGGGGTAGATTTGGGACTTAACCTAAAGTTGAGGGTTTTTTAGGGAATTAGGCCGCTAACGTCCACATCAGCAATTTTTTGCTAAAATTAATTGAATAGACTCAATTGGTAAATTATCAAAAGGTTAATAATTCTTTTGGCAAAATTGAAAGGCTTAGAATTGAATTGACAAAAATGTAATAAGTTTAGAAATTTTTGTAAAATTTTCCTCCTCAAATTGTACCGTATTTCAAATGAATTTTCTTCTTTTTAAAAAAATGCGAAATTCTTAGTAAGAGAAATCATGATTTCCTTCGTTATATGATACAAGATAATATATAATCAACAGCATTATTGCAATATCGAGAGAATATAAAAAAATATTAATATGGAAATACTTAATAACCAAAGTTAAAAATAATAATAATGTTTTCAATAATTGCTAATTTGCGACATTAAAGCTGTTTTTTTTATAGCAATAAAAGCCAGGTAACGAATGAGGCAAAGCACAAAACCCTGTGGGAAGCAAAATGAATAGATAGAGGAAGAAAAGCACTCCTTGCAAGAAAACCGTCAATCCCTCGCAAATTAAAAATTTACATAAATAACAAAATCTTCACTAAGGATTGCTTCTCACACGACTCATTCTTATTTTCATATTGCATACTTCATCCTTTTCTCTAAAATTGAATTATTCCAAATTAAACTTTGGAAAAGAGTGGGTCTTGGGCGGGTTTGGGTTCGAATTCAGATCAATGCAGGTCCAAATCATAAACTGAAATTGATCGATCCTTTCTCGAAAATATTGAAAACGGGTTGACACTATTGGACTTTGTTCTTTTAATGAGTTATAGTTTTAGGATCTCAATATTTCACCCAAAACAAACATACCTAACTCAAAATAAAAGAAAATTTACGTAGTAAGCACTAATCTATGATAGCTTCTAAATAACCACAGAATTTGCTTGCTTGACACATTATAATAACAGAAAAAAAGAACTTGAAAATTTTCACAATTCCTATAATTTAGTAGATTGCCAATATCAAAGAAAAGAATATCCCAGAACCATAATAAAGTAGATCTCGTTAAAAAGAATATCATGAGAAGGGTGAAAAAAATCATGAAATCAAAGCTCTGGTTAATACGACATCATCAAACTTTACTTATAACAAAAAAAGGACATCTTCAGGAATATTTGTCAGTCATATATTTTTTAAAGATGTTACACATATCTTGACTAACAAAGTTGACAATTTTTTTTATAATTTTGATTATTTCGAAATCCAACTGCGATTCAAGCAAAAAAAGAAGTGATTGTTCACATGTCAAGTTAAGTTGGGTGAAACCCTCCCGACACGACCCAACTCGTAAATTATCTGAGCAATGCTAGAGATATTAAAATTTGAATGTTCACTTAGCTTACAAAGTGATTTGATAATTGCTTGCAATTATTAGCTTACTCTGCACCACTTGCGACTCAAAGGTCTTAGTTTGACGAGCCCATCATCGTAACCTCCACAAAATGCTAACGGTTAAGAAATCTCCCCTAGAATGCATGCTGCAGCTAGGCAATGCACCACAAATTGGTAGAGAAAATCTAAAAATTACCAAAACATTTGAATTTTTAATTTTTTTTCTTTTTCCTTCTTTCTCGAGGCGGCGGGAGAAGGAAAAAGACAAAAAGGAAAGAGAAAAGAAAAAATCATTAAAATTTCTAATTTAAAAAATAATTATAAATACAAATTTCTTTTTAAATATTTTATTAAAGGATCCAGCCGGAGCGCCTAGAACCTACACATTGCCTTTATGGACCAGAGTTTGAGTGTTGGGGATCCGAGCACGACCTTTATGGGCCTGGGCTTGGGTGTCGAGGAATCGAGCACAGGCACCAAGGGGTCAGGCCCGACCTTAATTGACCTAGGCATGAGCTCTGGGGACCTGGGCTCAGCTTCAATGGACCTGGGACCAACTACTAGAGACTTGGTCTTGAATGCCCCAACCTGGGAACCAACGTTAGGGTTTTTCGTGCCCAAGCATAGACTTTGATGGTCTCTTCATTCCCATTCGATGTGGGACTCTTGATTTGCCTTGAACGCCTTCAATATGAAACTCTTGGCTTGTCTTCATGCAAATGCCAAGAGTCTCACATTGAATGGGAATGAAGAGACCATCAAAGGAGTTGTTTATAAAATCCAAGTCAAGCCATAAACATGTGAAGTTGTATACCTTTTATGGCTACGATCATTTGCTAGTTAAGAGTAAAGGGTTCCATTGGACCATCTAGAACCGGATCGGACCAATGGTCCGATTCCCAATTCTATGGTTTGTTAGTCCGGTTCCTAGTTCTAAAATTAAAAAACCGGTATTACCGGTTCGGTTTTCGGTTCCGATCGAGAACCGATCACCCCTACAATTTTCATTTTGATTATAATTTATATTGAATAATTCATTATTTCATATTTTTATAATTATTTATTTTTTTATTTCATAATTTATTTTTAAAATTTTTAAATTACAAACCGGAACCAGAACCGCTAGGGGCGGTTCCGGTTCACATGTGGCCACAAACTGGAACCGGCCAGTTTCGAACCGTGGCCATGACTAGCTGCCGATTCCTATGAAAGAGATTGCAATGAAATCTCTCTATCATATACAAAATTAGTCGGTATAAAAGAAAATACTTTTATCCACAACTTAGGAGGCAGGAGGCTGTGCAATTTGAAAATTCAGGGGGCAAAAAACATTTGCTACTTTCGAAATTTCGGACGATGTTGTATAATTTTTCCTATTCAAAAATAAAAATGAAATACAATTTGATCTTTGAAATCACTTGCATTGCACATGTTAAGAGAAAACATGGATGGGTTTAGATCCTCTACCCCATTTGTACTCCCATTGGATGCCTAATCTCAACTATAGCTTAATGCAATAGAAGGTTAGCTCTGATCTATCGATCATTACATCAATAGGGGGAGAGTATTTGATATTATTTTTTACAAAAGAATTTAGCTCGAGCTTTTTCGCTGTACATTTTACTGTGTACTTCCCTTACCACCGTAAAATGACCACATTATCCCTTGCGAGTCACAATTCCGACTTTACGATTATTTCTTACCTTGTTTTTTATTTTTTTTTATTTGATTTCAATTTTACCACAATGCAAAATTACACTTATCTTGTATGATTAGTGCTTTCTCAAATTATTACAAATGGTTAAACTCTCATGCCAGGAAGAACAAGTTCAAAAGAAGATAAACATTAAGGAAACATTAAAGTATAATGGGTGTAGATGAAGCGGCTAAGGTGAAAAAAAGTTGTTTGAGATGGGCAATGGTAGTTTTATCTTTGAGTAAAATTGAAGCCAAACAAAAATAATAAAAAAATTAAGAAATAATCTTGAAGCAAGAGTGAAACCCGCGTGGGACAATGTGGTCATTTTAAGGTGGTAGTGGGCGTCTGCAACATAAAATGGGGGGGAAAAAGTGCGAGCCAAGAATTTACTCTAAATAGACTTCAGCTGGCACTTTACGTGGGCTGTTTGAAAAATTTGATGATGCGCTACACGTTTAAGTATAAAGACAGCATATCAGTGGATTATAAGAATTACAATATAAACTTAACATTAAGAATTTGGAGCAATCAAACAAATAAATTAACAAAAAAATTACATTATTTATGATATTTTACAGTAAAGATAGAGATACTTGTGAAACATAGTGGTGTTGCAACATAAATTGAGAAATAATGAAGATAGATTACAGAGGGAGATGAGCAATAAATAGGTAGTGTTCTGGTGGGAGAGAAGAGAATAGATGCCAATTAACCGAAATTGCAAAAAATAGCACCAAAACCCTAAGATTACTCCATTTGCAATAACTTTCATTATTCACATATAGATGTAGATGATTGTATTAAGAATTTCAAGAATTTGTTGGTATTAGTCACAACGTGCCCCTCTTTAGGCTCATGCTAGTTTCATACTGTCCAATTGAAGAAAATCTCAAACATGCAAGTATTTATTGCGTAAACTAATAAAGCTACTCAAGTCGTAAAAAGGGATTTTCATAGAAAATACAGTACGTGCGAAGTTCCCCATTTACACATATCTTATAATATCAACAAAACACATGACATCCATGCAAGCGACCATCCTGTGTACATGCAAAATGCATATAATAATGAAAAAAAAATCTCATGATAATGTCTCCAATTTTCCCTCGTTCCTCGTCGGAAAATCGCCGAATGCTTCTTCCTTAGCTGGCAATGATCAAACTAATCCCAGCGATGCGAGTAGGACCAAAAGTTGCAGCTTGATTATTATCAATCGGGTGGGAGCCCACGACATTCAACTGTGTCATTGTCGCACAGTCATTGATGTTTTGACATAGTTGGGGTCGCTCAAACAAAGCAAGAACCCTCGTGGGGATCGCCCCGTCTGTCTTAGCTTGCCTAGGCTATAACAGCATCCCCCACCCACCACACTTCCAAGGTTTTTCCCATCAAACACTTGTCTCTCTTGGCAAATGCAATGCCGCGGTCGTCCTTATCCTCGTCCTCATCACCATTCCCACGTCCTATCTCATGGACCAAGAAGCTCATGGGCAACCTCCCCTCCTTTGGCCGCCGCTGGAGCGAGCTCTCGACGCGCTCCGACCTGACGGAGGAGAACCTTCATGAGCACAACCAGAGGCAGGCCATCATCAACGCCCGGAACTCCAAATGCAGTCCTTACTACAAGGGCCTAACCGACCAATCCCTCGCGATAGGGCGGCGAAGGCTCTGGGTCTCGAGCCCAGGACGGGAGAGCAGCGCGACGACCATGCGCACCTCCTCGACCTCGCTCTCGTCCTTCGTGGTGAAGATGAAGGAGTGGCGCTCCCACTTCAATAAGAACAACAAGAGGATGAAGAAGGAGGAGCACCCCGCCTCCTATCACCGCCCAATCGCGGGGAGGACCAAGAAGACGACAACGCTGCTGAAGGAGATGGGCGTGAAGAGCGTGACCAGCCTCGACTTGAAGGGCCCCGGCGGCAGTCGAGGAGCCGTCACAGCGGTTAATAACAACGAGAAGCCATTGAGGGAGAGAGTATCAGAACCAGAGTCCAAACAGACATTGCCGAGGTTGTCGAATGTCAAGTCCAAGCCAAAAGCTCAAGTTGGCGACCGTGTTCTGGCGATGAGAAAACCCTATCAAGGGATGGTGGAGAGTGATGATAAGGTGTTGGAAGCAGCTGATCGAAGTCCTAACTTGCAAGACATCAATGGGGCTAGGAGCAATAAGGACAAAGAGGCAAGCGCTGACAACATGGTGATGGAGAAGGAGTTTGTGTGGGCGACCAAGTACAGGCCAAAGGCCTTGAAAGACTTCATCTGCAATCGGGACAAGGCGCTGTCTCTTCAGGGACCGGTAAGATGTCATCTGTATAATCAAAATTACGCGAGATATATCAAAACTAATATACAAAATTCATTTAAAAATAAACTCGATATGCTCCTAAATGGTGTTGTGCAGGTTGGTAAATTGATTTTTATTAATCGATCAGATTTATCTTACGTTAATTAATTTTTTTTTTTGGAAAGATAGCAGCTTCAATAAAAAAATTGAAGATAGCCATAAGTGAATTTGGATTTAGGAAATCAACTATCATCCATTAAACTTATAGCAGGGCGAGTCATAAGGGAATATGTTAGGTGAGATTCGCACGGTGAGCGTGATATGACAAGTGAAAATTATATTTTAATAATGTGATTATAACAAAAAATGCTTCGTATTTTAAATTATTCCAAGTCTAATTGAATCAATTGATGGTGTGCAATATGGTGATATTTCTCAAAGTCATGGAGAGACATCACAATGCACCGAGTCCAAATGTGTTAACTAACCAATGGAAAAATACCATCAAATAGAAATATCGTCTCTAACTCAAATATTTCTTACATTTTTTGGACATGATTTTCTCTTTGGTGAGTAATTAAATTTTTCAAGCGAGAAAATAGTAGGAGGAGAAAATAAATATTAAAAAAATTTGATTTTTTTTTTTTGCTTTGGCAGAAAAAAGATGGCGATTGTGACCATTTCATATTTGAAGGCCCACCGGGAGTGGGGAAGAGAACCATGATTTGGGCATTGCTTCGAGAAGTCTACGGTGCTGAGAAAGTACAGGTGCGTAATTTAATTTTAATTACAGAATACTAAACTTGACCAATCTACATTATATTTATCAATAGTTGCAATCTCGTAATTTTCGTACTTCGTCTTTTATTTAGTTATTTGTGTTCTCAATTAGCCTTTCGATCCACGTCGAGAAGTGGACGAACGTGACAAGTTTGATAAATTGAATTTTCTCTTTGAGATAAAGTGGAAACAATAAATCGATATATTTAGTTCACGAGACATGTCGATGCACTTATCAAAGCTTGCTTTATGTCTCTTCATTTGCAGGCTAGGGAGGTGCTCAAGGTTTTTGACTTGAAGGTGAGCGAGTTAGAATTACGTCGGTACTCTTTCAATGCCGTCTCTTGTTGTTCTTTCTCATCGATTCTACGATATTAAAAAAAGAGCACACGTCGTTAAATCAGAAGAAAAATAAGAGAAAAAAGGGTTTTAAAATGAGTAAGAGATAAAATAACTCAAGAAAGTTCGATTTATTTTGAGAAATATGAGTTTAAATGCTTGCAAAACCGGAAAAGGAAAGGAACTCACTTGAATACCCAAAAGTTATCTTGGTTTTTATAATTTTGAAGTCTGGAGATTCATTAATTACTCGACAATTATTTTGATTAGGTTAAGCTATGATATTTCATCGATAATTATATACTCTACAGTTTGTTTTACATATAGACATGGCCTCTATTAATAGACCTTACCATGTATTTAATGAAAACGGGGCTTACTATCTTTTTAGGTATATTTTCTAATCTTCTCTTCCCTAAATACACCTACCAAAGTTAACTGACTCATACTTTTAAGTGAGAATAAATACAAAACTAAATATTCTAGTCAACAAGTCATAAGTAACTCTCTTATTTCTAAGGAGATTTTTCTGATTCTTTCATCAAAAATTGCTCCTTTAAAGTGGATTGTTAGTACTAGACCAAAAAAAAAGTGGATTGTTAGTTAAATGCGATTGAGAATAGATGTATAACTTGAAGATATTTGGCAAAAATTTACCTTTTATGCCTCACTGTATTTTCGAATATCTCTATATCATGATTTCTCAAGAAATTCGGTATATTTGCTATTATAAAAAGACGTGGAATAACTTGTTATGAAGAAAAGGTAATTCTATAATGACTCGCATAGATATATATATATAACTAATTTTATAAGTAAAACATTACTTGAACTAAAATAGTAATAAAAGTTGGTCATGCCACATGCATAATTACACATGAGCTCTACCTCGACCTGATCATAGGCTTGGCGGTCCATCCAAGTCTGTTGATCAAAGCATACTCTAATCGTGCTTGAGCAAGCATATATCATCTTGGGCCCGCCCGTCGATGAAGTCTTGAGAATCCAGTCCAAGTTTTCCTCAAAATATGCTTAACTTGCTATTTTCATACATTGAATTTGAAGACAAGATCAGAAAGATAAAGATATTTATTAATTGTTAAATTAAGTTAAATATTTTCCAAAAGGAAAAATCAAATGTGCATAATGCTAACACCAGATGAAGTAGTTCTCTTTATTTTCTCTGCTATCCTTTCCTTTCAATGTTATGTAGTTTCAGAAAATTGCAAACTTAGCATAATCAAATAAAACCCACACCATTTTGCCATTTTATTTGTGTAAAAAAGTGCATAAAACCAACAAGCAACACGGGCTTCGCCATGATGAGAGTTTTAAAGTACAGAAAAATTGTGCTCTGATTTAATGTAATTTGACGTAAAATACAGTAATTACAAAAATGAAATATTTAATTTTTCTTTTATAGATGACGAGACTAAAGTCAAATAAACCATAAATCTGATTTCAAAACTAACTCAGCTCAGCAAAATAAAATAGAGTGTAAACCATTTACTCCACTATATAAAAAAACCGAACTTAAAAGTTCTTTTTTCAAACTCAGACTTTTCTCGAATATATAATATGATTTGCCATGCCTATTTTAGGATTAAAGTCAATCGCCGATCGTATTATAATGGGTACAAGAGTAATTTAGTTGTAATCCCATAGCGTTAACTATTCATCATTCTATATTTAAGTTAAAAATACTATATCTTACACCATAGTGTGTTTTCTTTACATATCTAAAATTATTTTTTTATTTTTTTAATATTCACACGCATGTTTTTCTTGCTAGTACAAGAAAAAGTGCCATACCATCGTCCTCTATATTTTAATAAATCTACAGACAAGTTGAGGTAGATTCGTTTTGTTAAGGAGCTTGACTGAAATTATTTTGAAGACCAATAAGGAATTATGAGGAAAGAAGAAAGTTAAAAGATGAAAAAGAGAGAAGCTTATTAAAATAGTAATCAAAATAATCACATTTAATCTGACTTACATGGATAATAATTTTTACTACATGATATATTATTATAATTTCGTCCACATAAGAAATTCTCACAAAATGCAAAAAGAAAAGAAAAGGAATTTGCAAAATAGGAAGATTTCAAAAGAGAAATGTCATAAAGTGTGAGGGGAAAAAAAGCTAATTTTTTTTAATGCAACAGAGAGAAATTGGAGTAAAATTTCACAAATTTTCCAACTGAGGGCAATACTTCTTAAATAATGTGTTACCAAATGAGAACACTCTTTCATAATCTTTCAAGAACAAATAGCAACATGGTAAAAAATCAAAACCCTCTTAAATTGTTCGCATAATAGTTTTATGGCCATCCATTCATGAATCGATATTTGAAAAGTTCTTCCTAACAATCATTATTTGCAATGTTAGAAAAATTAGTTCATATAAAATGTTTTCATTACCAACGCCAATTTATGCTCAAACATTTTAGTTGGCGATGAAAATACTTTTTCATTATGTCATTTTTGTGACCCTGCTTATTTGTACATATTCCTGTTATTCAACAACTGTATACAAGGCTCAGTGATATTCTTGCGCTGCGTTACAGGGAGAATCCCAAGGCTCTATTGAAGTGATTTTTTGGGAATCACCTCAGCACGTAGAAGTAAGTGTCTCCGAACTCAAAGGGTATGAGAAACATGTCATTGTGGAACTTATTAAGGAAAACCATAACAGATTCTCCAAGAAAGCTCCCCAAAATAATGATATCTGTCGAGGTACAGTACATTGGTGTTTTCCTGCATTTCAACCACTTTTCTCCGTCGAATATCTCGTAAGAAGCGAGAACATTTTCCCGATGACATGTTCGGTCGACCGTTGTTCCGCAGCAATGATCTTGCACGAAGCAGACCGGCTATCGACAGATGCACTGCTGTATTTAAGGTGGCTCCTGGAAAGGTACAAGCACACCAAGATCTTCTTTTGCTGCTCCGACGCCTCAAAGCTCCAACCGATAAGAATGCTCTGCACCGTTGTCCAGTTGTCTCCTCCCTCAAAGGACGAGGTCAGCAGGAAGCCTTTAAGCATCGAATTTTGCGGTTATCAGTACGGCAATCCTACTAGGACTCCTGTTTTTCTCCATTTGTTTTAGGTTGTTGAAGTGTTGGAGTTCATAGCTAAACAGGAGGGCATAAACCTGCCACCCCGACTGGCGGAGAGATTCGCGGACAGCTCCAAGAACAATCTCCGTCAAGCGATCCGGTCATTCGAGGCAACCTATCAAAAGAGGTAAAAACAAAAGCGCGAAAACATTTGCAAAATCTCTTAGGACGTAATAGACCATCTTTACGATATGTGTCCGATGGAGCGCCTTTTCTTCGCCCTTTATGTTAACCGAAGCAACTTGCAGGTATCCGTTGATGGATGATCAACCGATAATGACAGGATGGGAAGATGTCATCGCAATGATCGCGAAGAAAATAACAGAAGAGCAGAGCCCCAGACAGTAAGTTTCTTCTATGGATTTTGTTGGACTGAAATTTAACTAGTTAGGATTGGAAAATCATCTAAAACTAATTTCTCGCGATTTTTCTTCTGTCAAATTTTGCCACATACAGTTGTAATGACATTTTAGTGCTTTGACAAGAGTTAGAATTGGTTAATGCTATGCACCCTCTCATAGCAATGGATTGTTGCGAAAATTCTTGACTGCGCGCTTCATCCTTGAAAGAACTTCACGATAATGTTGGCAACTAATTATTAACCAAATCGAACCTCGTATCCGGATAATTATAATTAGACGCATCAGATTCGATAGTCACCTTTGAAATTGTGTTCTCCTTTTGTAATTCACTCACAGGCTTTTCATGATCCGCGGGAAACTTCAAACTCTTATTGAGCATGATGTGTCGGCTGACTTTATCTTTGAGGTAGTAAACTCTGGGCTCTGTCTAATTAAACAATGAAGTTCAATGTACTGATTACGCATTGGTTATGATGTGCAGAATCTGTTCGAAGAGCTGAAGAAGCTTTTGAGCGAGTCGCTGCAAAATCAAGTCACACGCTTGTACCAGAACTGCTATGTACGGAAACAAACCTCCTTCGACATGCATAGAATTTCAACTCGCTGAATTGTAGATCGCCTCGTTAGGGCCGCAATCTCTAATTTCTTTTCTTGGGGGGCTCGCAGAGGCGTGATGAGGAACGATACAAGAGCGACACACGGAGGCATTTCGCCAGTGATCCGGACGAGGAAAACGGAACGAGGTTCAACGACCCGATGAGAAGAAATAGCCAGGACGCTGCGGGGATTGAAGGTAATTTGAACAGTAATTTCATGTTCTTTACGCATGATTTAGTTAAGCTCATAGTCAACCGCAAGTTGTACACTAAAAGACATCCTACCATTGACCAAAAAAAAAACCACAGTTTCATATTTCTTTTGCCCTTCATTTATCTTGATGATCCTCATACTACATCATAGCAGTTCTGATTCATGACGACTCACGAGGCGTTTGTATTTCTTCGCCCTTCTCTTCTTCTAGAGTTCATCGCGCAAGTAATGAGCCGTTACAAATTATCGATGATGGACACGAACGGGCGGTAACTCAAACCAAATTTGAATTTCCTGTAACTAGTTTTGTTTGGAATTGCAGTCATTTGGAGAGGTTCATCTATGGATGGATTTTGTTGTTGTGTGATGTATTGTTTTGTATTGAGATCCTGGACCCAATAATATGCTTAAAGGTTACAATGAGTTCGTTGTACTGTGCAGGGTGTTATGTATTTGTTTGCAGGATGTTTTCCTCTGCACTGTTGATTCAAGAAAAACATTACAGAATAAGTAGAAAAGTCTTCATCATGTTGTCGGGTTGGGTTGTGTTCTGACCTAGATCATTCGGGTTCGCATCATAAACTATGTTGTTTTACACGGGTTGAGAGTCGCTCGGCCGTATCACCCCAAATGTAATTACCCATTTTTTTACGTTGATTTTGCTAAATTTCATCTGACACTTATGGCTAATAAATAGAAATTTGCAAGTTATGGTTCATGGGAAAATGTCCAAAAAGTTCTAAACCTATTACACTTTTTTCAATTTAATCTTGGACCTTTCGATCATGTCAATTAAGTCCTAAACATTTTCACATTTTATCGATTGAGTTCATCCGATCAATTTTGCTCAAAAATCGTTGACGTGAATGCCAGTTGTCTTATGTTGTATGACTAACGTTAACGTGAACAATTTTTAAAAATATTTTAATATTTTTTTAAAAATTTTATTTATTATTTATTATTTTATTTTTCTTTTCTTTCTCATTCTTTTTTTTCTTCCTGAAAAGAAAAATAAAAAAAGGAAAAACAAAAGAAAAATAAAATAAAATATTAAAATATTATTAAAAATTATCTACAGGAGTACCGACCATGCCACATAAATGACCGGCTTCTATGTTAACGATTTTCAGTCAAAATTAGCTGGATAGATTCAATTGGTAAAACGTAAAAAGGTTTAAAATTCATTTGGCATAATTGAAATGTTTAGGATCAAAGTAATATATAGATTTATGACTTTTTGGACAATTTTCCCTATGGTTCATAAGTGAGAACTGTTTTCCATTGCACACCAAATTCTAAAATTTTTAAAAACTATTGACAATTACAATGATGAGAGAAGTTAGCAATCTCAAGCGGTGGAAAGTTTAAAAAGGCATTTAATCAATAACCGAGGCTTATGGACAAATGGAATCTTATTTATACTAATATGCAAATAATAGAGAAAGATAATGATTGGGAGTACAATTTATGCCCGCTATTCATGTTAGTGTCATGACAACATAAATGTGTACTACAAGATAGGTGAACTTGAACACGACATGATAAATTAATTGTATGCACCTATTTGAGATGAACACGACCTAAAAGTTAACTAGTTAACACAACACGATTAATGTAGTGCGATTAGATGAAAGGTCGACGAGTCGACATAGTAGCAGGACCCTGCATAACACAAAATCAACTCACCGACATAAAACCATCTCGCAAACACGAGCATGACTCGAAATTCCCTAAATTTGTCATAAAATCTATTTGTAAATTGCAATAATCCATTAACAAATATATCATTAATTCAAATTAAGCAATAGGTTCATAATTAATGAAATATTATTAATTTAAGATCATAATAGAGAATAACATGAAAATAATAATCTTTTAGCTACTCGCGTCTAAACGTGTCCCACACAAATGGTGACAACACTAACCCATCAATCATAATGGGTTATATGGGTCAATGTCGTGTTTGGCCGATTGAACACGAACAAAAAATGATTATCAATCATGGCTCGCTGGTTAACACTATAGCGTTTTGAATCTTGCAAACCGGGGTTCGCCAATATAAAGCACGCTCGATTCTTGGGTCCTAGGTTCGACTTGGTTACCACGCCAAATATGTGAACTGAAAAACAGAGAGGAGTTGCCATAGATCGATTTGTTTCCTAAGCAGTTTAAAGGAAAATCAACTAACTAATCGGCATGTGCAAGGTAACTAGTCTAACTGCTCTAACTAGAGACTGAGATCCAGAGATTGGGTTGCGTAAGGGACGAATTAGCATCCCGCAACACCTTCTAATTCACATTTAGCGTGCATTTTCCTTAAAAGAGTTTGAAAATCGAATTTTGGCCGGTATACAGTCAAGCGAAAAGATCACATTGCTTTGCATGTCACGTAACCCAATTGAGTGTAAATGTGCATTTTGAAAACATGCTATTCACGGTGTGACGTGGAAAGAGACATTGAATGTGCCATGATTAGATGAATTAAAAGTCGAAATCGAATTTGCAAATACTTTTTTTTTAAAATTGTTGGTGGAGTTACAATTTAAATTGAATTTTTATTAAAGATGCTTTCCATGCAATTTCAGTCAATTTCAACAAAGTTAGCATCCAAATATAGCTTAACTCGGATCCAAGATTCGAGACAATCATTACGACAGCCTAGAAAATAATTACTAGAAGTACTTCGACAGCATAATGAATGACGTATTTTAAGACTAGCGATTATGGCAGCCTAAGAACATGTGATTTACAGCTATTCAAACAGGCAGCATAATGACGTATTTTTTTTTTACGGTTCTAAATGAATATTACAATGTTTCAACATGCATGTCGAAATTGAAATCGAAAGGGTCGGGACTTTATCTCTGAAGCGCAAGAACCTCGAAAATGAGAGACTATTTAGAGAGTGTTGCAATTGCAAAGACAAGGGCTTCAATGTTTTCGTTCCCCTTTCCCCTTCTAACTAAAATTAGCAAAAATGTCGGGTTTATATAGACATTTTGGGCCGCGTCATATTGAGTCGCACCCCCCTCATCTCGAAGCTTGATTTTTTGAAGTTCGTGTCTCCTTCATCCGACGTCTAATTCACGCGACTTTTACAATGTTGAAGTGCTTGTGTCGAGAGCTTCCCAACAAGCCCAACAATGCTAGGTGAAAATCGCATAATCACGGACTTGATATTTCAACCCATATCGGGGCCAAAGATCAGGTCTATGAATCGCGTGTTATTTATTTTTTTTTTTGATGACCCGGGAACCTCCCTTTCGCCCGACAGGCTATTCGGTACTAAACCCGGGGTAACGCTAGCGCAGGACCCACCACCACGGCGCCACACTTAAGACTCCCTAACGACTACGCTGGGGTTCGAACTCTGATCCCTTCGTGGGGGGACCAGAGCGCAAGCCAACGCAGCCGCTGCGGGCGGTGGTATCGCGTGTTAATTTTTCTTTTGGTAAAGGTAAATGTGAAATTACTTTTCAAAAACCAAAAACAAACTAAGCACAAATCGAACCCGACCCAATTAGACACAGGTGTCAAGGTGGGGTCAGGGACGATCCTGCAAACTATACAAACGAGACCTGGCTAGCCAGGAAAAGCTAAGAACAGCTATACAGACTAGGGAGGCTCACGGCCCACATCAAAAATAGAGGAAGGGAGTGCCCATCGCCTTTGAAAGATCCGGTTTCTGGGACAATCCTAAATCCGCCCCAGAGAGAAGACTTTATCCTTTACAACTTTTAGAAGGTGTTTGCGAATGCCCGGTAGATAGATGGTCTTGTTTCGAAATAAGGCATTGTTCCGTTCTGTCCATATGAGATGAACAAGGGCGCCAAAGGAGAACCTAGAGAGGCAGTCAGAGAATGAGTGACCGCCACAAACCTTCATAGCCCAGAGGATGTGGTCTCGCCAGGGGCGGTTGCGCCAAGGGAGGCTACATTTGGTGGCCCAGAAAGACGCCAGTATGTTGGTGGAGGGACATTCGAAAAAAAGGTGATTGATCGAGTCTGGTGTAGAGTGACAGTAAGCACAAAGAGCGGAGTCCAACCTTCGGATTTGTAGAAGTAGCACCTGGGTAGGTAGGCGGTTCAGTGAGACTAACCACATGATGAAGGCGTGTCGGGGCGCCACATATTGATCCCAGATGAATGAGTGCCACGGGACAAGGGGGCTCCTTCTTCGGAGCTGGTTCCACGCAGAAGCTACAGTGAAGGTTCCCGCGGAGTGAGGAAGCCAAGTGAAAGTATCGGAAGTACTATTAACAAAGGTAGGTGGAGGTTCAGGCCAACTACGCATGGAATCGAGAGCCAAGGAAGGATGCCAAGAGCCGTCAAAGAAATCCCGAAGTGTAGTGTTTCGAGGAATCCTAGACTGATAGATCTCAACATTGCTGAAAATAAGGTATAAAGGGCCTCTGTCGTGCCACCAGTCATACCAAAACGAGATAGAGTGGCCGCTACCAATTTTCCACCGGAAGAGACCTTGAGCCGTAGTGCGTAAGTCCAGAATTTTCTTCCATGTCCAAGAGCATAAAGTTGGCTTGGAGACCACCCAAAAGTTGGATTTTAAGAAGTTTGAGTGGATCCACTTGCACCACATGGACTCTTTGTCATAGAAAAGGAGCCATATATGTTTTAGGGTCAATGCCCGATTATAGTCCAGGAGTCTCTGGATCCCCAAGCCACCTTCTTCTTTCGGAAGGCACACTTTGGCCCAGTCCACCTTGGCACCCCCAACACCTAACTCAGGGTCTTTCCATAGAAACTGTCGTAAGATAGTCTCGATACTAGATAATATCGATTTTGGAAGAGAGAAAATGGAAGCCCAATATACCTGTATAGATTGGAGAACTGACCGAATAAGTTGAAGCCGTCCTGCAAAGGAAAGGAACCTTTGAGTCCAAGAACGTGCCCTGGTTGTGATTGCGTCGATGAGGGTCTTACAGTCCTCTTTCCGAAGTCTGGAGGAGATGACTGGAACTCCGAGGTAACGAAAGGGTAGAGAGCCTATTTGAAACCCCAGATTGTGAAGTAGTTGGTCTTGGAGAGTCGAATTCCCCCCGGAGAGGAAGAGATTGCTTTTAGTGCAATTCGGTCTCAGTCCCGACCAGCTGGAAAAGAGATCTAGCGATGTCTTGATAATTTGCACGGACCTCAGGTGACCTTCTGAGAAAATGAGAACGTCATCCGCAAAGAAAAGGTGGGTAATGCGGGTCTTTTTACAGCGCCAGAACCAGTGAAAGTCGGGAGTGTTGGTTTTGGACTGAAGAATGCCAGAGAATATTTCCATGGCCAAGATAAAGAGGTATGGTGAAAGCGGGTCCCCTTGCCGAATACCTCTACTGCTGGAGAAGAATCCATGTAATTCCCCATTAATAGATACGGAGAATTTAGGTGTGGATACACAAGTCATGATAAGCTTACTGAAGTGGGCCGGAAAGTTGAAAGCTTTGAGGGTCATCTGGAGGAAGTTCCAGTCAAGTGTGTCGAACGCCTTTTGAAAGTCCACTTTGATGGCGCATTTGGGCCTGTATGCCTCATGGTGGAAATCAATAAATAGCTCTTGGGCAAGCATTATGTTGTCACTGATTCTGCGACCTCTGACAAAAGCCGTTTGTGATGGGCTGATCAAGGAAGGGAGAACGTGTGCAATACGCCTGGCCAATATCTTTGAAATACATTTATAAAGTGTGTTACAACATGCAATCGGACGAAAGTCCGACATAGAGGAGGCGTTAGGGGATTTAGGAACAAGAGTCAAAATAGTACAATTTAACTCCCGAAGCATGCTTCCAGTCTCAAAAAAGGATTTCACAGCCTTGATGATTGAAGGTCCAGTAATCTCCCAGGTGGTCTTGAAGAAATCCACATTGTAACCATCCGGACCGGGTGCCTTCCCTTTGGCTAATGAGAATAAGGTAGCCCGTATTTCATCATCAGAAACCGATTGGCCTATGTGAGTCCGCTGATCCTCATTAAGAGCTTGCCCAATAAACTCATTTACTTCGCCTTGAGTAGGTAAGGTAGAAGTGGAGTTGCCATTTAGAAGTAGCTGGAAGTGGTTAACTATGTGTTGCTTGACCATAGAAGGTTCGGTCAATAGTTCACCATCGGTTGAGGAAACAGAAAGAATCCGATTTTGAAGCTGCCTTCTATTGACGAAATGATGGAAAAATTTGGTGTTATGATCCCCTTCCTTGAGCCATCGTATCCTGGACTTTTGCCGAAAGAAGGATTCCTCTTGAAGTCGCAAAGTGGTGAAGGAGCGAAGTTGCTCCGCTTCCGTGTCATGCAAACTTTGATTAAATGGAGAGAGTTCCAATGCAGCTTGTGTCGCATAAAGATTCGCTCGAGCATGTTCCGTCCTTGTGGAGATGGCCGAGAAAGAGGTGAAGTTCAACTGCTTGAGCTTAGCTTTAAGGGCCTTCAGTTTGGAGCAAACAACATACATAGGGTTGCCTTCGATACGAGAATCCCAGACTTGTGTTACCAGTTGTGAAAAGGCCGGGTGAGAAGCCTAGTAATTAAAGAACTTAAACGGTTTCTTGGAGTGTTGTGGCGGGACAATTTTGATCACCATAGGAGAGTGATCGGATATACCCGGAACCAGGAATGAAGCCTCCGAATAGGAGAAATGTTGGGCCCAAAGGTTGTTAATGAGGACCCGATCTATCTTGCGTAGTTTCCTGTTGTTCCCTGATGAATGGGTCCAAGTAAACCGGCATCCCACATACCGAAGGTCTTCTAGGCCAGCTTCATTGAGACAGTCACCAAGTTCATTGAAAGCTGGGATCCATGGCGTTGAGCTACCAACTCTGTCCCGCGGGTCCTTGATGGCATTGAAATCCCCGCCTACGATCCAAGGAAGATCACAAGATGAGAGTTGGATGAGGTCAGCCCATAACGAACGTCTGAGAACAAAAGTGTGCTCCCCATAAACCACAGTGAGAAGACAGGCTTTGTTCAAATTGGTAAGAGAAAGGTGCATATGAATCAATTGGCCAGTTATGTGAAGTTGAGTCATGCCAATCACACTGGGGTCCCAGCCAAACCAAATCCTACCCCGGGGAGAGAACTCAAAATTGGAGGTCCATAGCCAGTTAGCATATAAGCTTCGAGAGATCTCAACAAAATGTGAAGCTTTGGTTTTTGTTTCAATGATACCAATGCAGGAAAGGTGGTTAGTTATGTGAAGTTGAGTCATGCCAATCACACTGGGGTCCCAGCCAAACCAAATCCTACCCCGGGGAGAGAACTCAAAATTGGAGGTCCATAGCCAGTTAGCATATAAGCTTCGAGAGATCTCAACAAAATGTGAAGCTTTGGTTTTTGTTTCAATGATACCAATGCAGGAAAGGTGGTTAGTACGGATAAAGGTACGGATCTCAGCCTGGCGAAGGGGATCTACTAGCCCCCTTATATTCCAAATGCCAAAAAACATCACAAAAAGGTTTTACTTCGGAGTCTTGCGCGACTGTTTCCTCTTAGATCTTTTTTTGGAGGAAGACAGCCCAGCAGTCTTAACATTCTGTTCTAGGAAGAGTTCTGGTCCAGTAGAAGGCTTTGAGGATCCTGCAGCAGTCGTCCCCAACCTGCGTGACCGAGTGTTAGGGTGGTTCGTCGTTGTCGGTTCGTCATCGAGCAGGTCATCAGAGTCATCATCTATATGTAAACCAGAGGAGTCCCCCATGGAGGACTGAGGGGTGAGGTTCGGAGCACCATCTGGCAGGTCAGACACTTCCTTGATGCAATGTGCCGGGGAGAGGCCCTGGACAATCAGAACAGAGCCAACTTGGACTTGCCCCTGAGCAGAAAGCTTGGCAGGCGATGAAGGGCTGGGGTCCTCTCTACCGGGTTCAGCCAAAGGAGCCAGAATACCATGGGGCTGAGGGGGTGCTATCCCAGCAATTTCTGCCCTAACATCAGAGGGCCCATCTGTGGAAGAGCTTGCTCCATCCTGGAAGGGAACATGCCCGGTAGGGGATCCAGCGTGAGAGTGGCACAAGCCTGAAGACGTTGGTCGTAGGCTCGGAATAGGGGGCTGAGAATGCAGAACGTGGGAGCCGGCCATCTCCTGGGTAGAGATACAAAGAGTGCCAGTCCCGGATTGAGCCTGAGCAGAGTCCAGGACGGAGGGTTGTGGAGGGCCAGCTGAGGGTTGGTCTGGAGAAGAGACAGAGGCTCTCTGCTGCTGAAGAGGTGGCTCAGCAGGTAAAGCAAGCGGGGAAGACGGGTTAGTCTCCTTTAAGATCCTGTCAGGCGGAAGTTCAGTTACAGGGGAAGAGGCTTGAGTGGAAGAACCTTCCCTGGCCTGTGCAGTTGGCGCCGGATTAGAGTGAGTTGATGAACTGGAATGACCAGTATTGTTGTGCCCCGAGCCCTTGTTGTTTTTCCTGGTAACCTGAACCCATCCTTTAGTTTCCAAAGAAGAAGTGGTTGTCTGAAATCTAACATGAGGCTGAGGCCTGGTTGGATTCACAGTTGTACCTTCATGCTGCCCAGATGCACAATCGAAGCCAACCGAACCTGTTTTATGACCAAACAGACCACAAGCAAGGCAAACCAAAGGTTTCCATTCATATTCAATATGTACAAGATGAACCTCACCATCCCAGCGCACCTTAACCATTTCTAGCCGTGGGGTTGCAGCTTTGACTTCAATACATACCCGTGCATAGGATATTCTGGTCATGTGTTCAGTCTGGGTGTCCACATAGAGTGGCTTACCCACCGCACTAGCAATCCTACTAATGCCTGCAGAGGACCACAAGGAGAACGGTAAGTCTCGTAGGCGCACCCAAATAGGGATAGAGTCCATGGCACCCTTCTTCAACTTTAACTTGGGGTGCCATTGTTGTAATAGCATGGTGCTGCTAAATATTGAGACCGGCCCCTTCTCGATGATCTTCCTGCGGAATTCCTCGTTCGGGACACGGAAAAAGTAAAACCCATTTTCATGAAGCTTAACGTCCATGACATATTCTCCCCAAGCTTTTTTGAAAGCTTCTTCCGTGAGTTTGAATGGGATTTTCTTCCCGAGATAGTGTCCGACTATACATTCAGTCCAGAATGGGTTTTGTGCAGCAGCTACTTCTGGGGTAATTTCCACAACCACTTCACCATTTACTTCGACGGGAGGAAAGAAAGCTAGGTCATATCCTTTGGTCATGACCCGAGCAATATTAGCCCATGATCTAGGGGCAGGGGTTTGGTTTAGGTGGCCTTGAGGGCGGGTAGACTGACCAACCATATCTGATTTTTTGACCAAGGCCGGACGCGAGTGAGATCTCCTAACACCATCTGCATAGAGTGTTCTGTCCCTTGAAACATTTCTGTTCTTCGAACGTCCCCGACTTCTACTACGGCTGGAGGTGCCCTTCAGGAAAGGTCGCTGTCCTAATGGCCGATCCGGTATAGACATCACCGAAGGGGATATCCCTTGTTGTGCCTCTGGTGGATTGGTCACTTCTGTATGTGACCCAGACATAGGAAGTGCAGGTACATGGGAAGGTTCAGATGCTATATCAGGGGAAGGAACAGGTAAAGTGAGCAGAACATTCTTCGCCATTGAGACAATTCTTCAAACACCTACCGGTCAACAGCTTCCTCCATACAGAACCGGGAACCCCTGCTATAACTACCACCTCCAGAACACAACAACACAACTCCAAACCAGCACAACCAACCAGCCAGATATCAATAGGGAACCAGGAACGAGTCTAGAATCTTGTCTAGCAGCACCGAATCAACCCGACACAATCAAGTCAGAACAGCCTCGGCAAAGAAGAGCGGCTGAAAAAAACGACAATGGCTACTCCGACTCCCGAATCCTAACCCACCACCAGTGAATGGAAGAGGCCAAGAATACCTGTGGAAGGGAGTAATGAACCCCTGAGTTCCAGCCCAGCACTGCACTTGCCGGAAGAAGGAAGTTCGCGGACTGAGGACCAGCTCAAGCGATTCCCCAGATCTGAAAGATCGGTCTCAAGCCGTCACAAAAAGCGAAATCCTGTGTAAGGTGTGGTAGAGCGGCGATCAGGGACCCTAGTCTCCGAATTTCAGGCCAAATGGCCGCCGGAGACAGCCGGAAATCAGTGAGGGACCGGCGGGTGAACAGTACCGCCGAGGAACACCATTACCTTTAGCTTAGCTTCTTTCTCATCTTTCTTTCGCTCAATATCGCGTGTTATTTTAGTGGCTTGTTATTTTAAAAAAATCATCACTGTACCACAACTTCCAGGTCCAGAAATTTTCTTTGGGCTTTGGGACCTTTCTTCGGGTATCAGAGGGTTTAACAAAATTTGACCCGCGATTACTCCGTTATTTGACATTAGTTGGACCCGATTTGTTCACAATGTGAAAAACTGGAGACCGGTTCCGGATGGTCAAAATTTGAGTGTCAAATTCAAGTAGCAATACGGATGTTAAAAGCTCACTGGTTAACCGGTCAACCCCAAATCAAATTAAGCTTACAAACTTTTTTTGTCGTGTTGGAGTCGTGTTACTGTGTCATGTCAGAAATTGTCATCTATAATAATATTAACCATAAAAGGCCCATATAATAAAAACTTTAGCATTCAATACAAAATCTATCTGTGACTACTTAAACATAGAAAGCGGATGCATAGAGGAAAGATCTTCTAAATCGGCCATCTAAACTTGCTGAGGTTAGTATAAAATTGCCTAGGTAACCTTATTCTTTTCATTAGTCTAACCAAGTAGACTCACACTACCAATGCATCTTCCCACAGACCTATAATTAATCATTTTCATTTATTGAAGGCTTGGGATACATCAGCAAAACATCTCTATAATTAATCATTTTCATTGCTTGCTCAACGGGCTGTTCTGGCTTAACTATTTCATTTGTCTCACTCGAAGAATCTAACATTTTGTGTAGACTCAACAACGACTTTATTATTGCCATGATTCCTTGCACTTCTCGCCCGTGATTTTCACCCAAAATGGCAGGAGGATTTAGGTTGCAACTAATAGAGTTCTGAGCTACAATTTTATACCTCCCTGGCATGTCGATGTCTTCAATGGTTTGATACTAAAAGAAACCACATCTTGACTTCTAATAATTTTCTTTGCAGCCGGAGTCCACAACCTGTAGTCAAAATTTTCATGTCGATAACCTAAGAAGATACATTACTTAGACTTATCATCAAGTTTGGACATTTTATCTCTTGGAACATGCACAAATACCCTTTAAGAGAAACTGCAGGAGGAAGGTTTATCAAGTCTACTACAATTCTCATCACTTCACCCTAGAATGATTTAGGCAACCTTGCACAAAAGAGCATATGCCAAATCCGATCATTAATTATCCAGTTCATCCTCTCAACTACTCCATTCTGTTGTGGTGTTTTCGAAATAGTCTTCTCAAGTTTGATATCATGATATTTGCAATAATGTTCGAACGGACCTCTATATTCACCGTCGTTGTCAACTCAAACATATTTCAACTTCTTTTCGGTTTCTTGTTCATCATTGACATAAAAATATTTGAAAGCTTCAGGCACCTAATCACTAGATTAAGAAACAAACCACACTTTTCTAGAGCAGTCATTAATAAATGTCACATAATATAATGGACCGCCAAGTTTTCTAGCTTCTATGAAACAAACATCAATGTGAATTAAATCAAGTATATCTTATTTTGTGTATGGAGAGTTACTATGAAATGGAAATCTATGTTACTTACCTATTGGATAATGAGTACATTTATTCGGTTGTCTCTCTTTCAATGGTAGAAGATTCAGTCTAGTAAGAATTTCAAGCCCCTTCTTGTTGATATGACCAAGTCTCACATGCCACAGGTCAACTGAGGAGCCATCCATTACATTTACCTCTTCCCTAATAAACTTAGCTTATATGGTGCAGAGAGTGTAGGTCATTTTGCTCTAAGCCACCACCACTAAACTATTAGTTTTCCATCACGAAAGGAATTGCAATAACCATCGTCATCTAACATGCCTGTGGAGATCAAATGAAAAATAATGTTTGGAATATGTCTCTCTTGTTTTAGAAGCAAATTACCTCAACATCTTTCCAAATGAACATCTTCCATGCTGAGAATCTTACAAACACCACCGTTGCCTATCTGGACACATTCAAAATCACCACTGTGATAGGATGTGAAGGAGTTATGTAGTGAAGTGACATGAAATGAGGCTACGAAATCAATAATCCAACTAGAGACTTTGCATGTAAGATTCGCATGAGTATCATCACTGATGAATACAACATTGCCATATGATGCAAGTGCCGTTGTATCTTACTTCTCTTCTATCTGTCTATCTCCAATTCTATCTTGGAATTTATCATTTTTTGAAAACCTGCATTTTTTGACATAATGTCCAGTCTTGCCACAATTGTAGTACTTCACATTCTTCATTGGCCTTGATTTTGACCTTCCTCTTAACTTGCTTCTTTTATCGTACTTTTGGAATTTTCTTGATTGATTTCTCCCATTTTCCATAACAAGGCCCTTCGAGTAAGAAGCATTTATTCATGTCTTTTCTCCTTGTTTCTTCATGGATTAATACTACAAAAAAACCATAAACTATTCTCATTGTGACACAAATATTTAGAAATTTTTTTGTGGTATTTGTGTCACCAAAAATCCTAAACTTGCCAATTGTGACACAAATACCCCAAACTTTTTTGTGCCATAACTTATACCAGCACGACAGATATACCCTGAACGGAACTGAAATAGATGGTCTATATGTCACATATGTATAAGTTTGAGTTTTTTCGTGACACAAAAAAAGTTGGGGTGTTTGTATCATAATGGCCAAGTTTAGGATTTTTTGTGACACAAAAAAAGTTTGAAGTATTTATATCATGGTGAGTATAGTTTAAGGTTTTTTGGAGTAGATTATTTGATGCCATGACCATTGTATCCCCACTGTCAAGGAGAGTACTAAGCAATAAATATGCTTGCAACTCATCACCGAGATTAATTTCCAAATTTGTTAATTGATTTACAACATCTTGAAATTCACTCAAGTATTAAGACATGCTGCTCCCCTTCCTTGTATCTCGGATTTACAAGTCTCTTAACTAAATTGCTTTATCTGTGGGATTTTCCACTCATAGAAGACTTGTAATTTCTTTCACAATGTTTCAACATTTGTTTCTTGGCAACATGATGAAAAACATTATCATCAATCCATCGTCCGATAAAACCAACCGTTTTCTGATTAACCCTCTCGCATTCTTTATCTTACTTGTCTCCTTTAGACTCATCTATCTTGATGGAATCATAAAAATCTTTACAATATAATATGTTTTCCATCCAAGGCCTCCACATAGAATAATTTGAGGCACTTAACTTAAACATGGTGTTGCCGATTCCTTCATCAACCTGGCTCTGATACCACTTTGTTGGGGAGAAAGGAAACAATTCACTAAAAACTTAAATCTATTCAAGATCGATATCTTTCGCAAAACTCAACCAACTACAATTTAAAATAGCCTCAGTAACAACCACCCACATTGTTCTAGCAATATCAACCACCAAAACAATAAATAGTGCTGAAAACTAAAGACGAAGCAAAAAACCAACACCCACAAACTTATGAGAAAAACCTAATGCAGGAAAAACTACGGAGTTCAAAACTTCCACTAATCATCAAGAAAAGTAGGATACGCAATAATTTATCTCTAGTCACGTAGCTAGAAGCTCAATATTAACAATATAACAATATTTTATCACCACAAAGGTGAATGAACAAAGGACCAAGAAAACGCTGACCATTGTCTAAGAAATTGAGAGACAAATCAAATAAGGATTTCATCTATTAGAATTGTTCAACTTGTAGATCTTGATCTCATGAACAACATATTAAATTTTCAGCCGATTTCACCCAGATTTCACCGTCAAATTTGAACTACCTCTTCTCCTCTAAACCGTCATCTCTCTCCCTCTTTTCTTTTTCTTTTTATGCATACACTCCTTTTTGGAAAATTCCAAAAAGGTGCTCGAAGTAGAGTCATTTTATCAAATAAAGGTTTGAAATGGACTTTATCTTAAATAAGGGCATGAAGTGATCAAATTATCTTAAATAAAGACCTTTGGCCGGCCGATGACTATTCCGTCGTCAAAGAAGGAATATTTTAGTAAAAAAAAAGTATGAGTATATTTCTTTGATTTTTTTACTTTCCTTTTATTTTCCTTTTTCTTTTTTTCTTTTTCTTTTTTTCTTTTTCCCTCCCTAGCCATTAGCCGGCAGAGGTCGCCAGCCTCTGGCAAAGGCCGCCCTCGCCAGCGTCAAGCGAGGGCCGCCCAGCCCACACCGAGCGAGGGTCACCCTTCTCGATGTCGAGTGAGAGCAACCCTCGCCTGGGCTAGGTGGGCGAGGGCGACCCTTGCCAAATCCTGTGAGGGCAAGGGCCCCCGCCCGACGCTAGCAAGGGCGACCCTCCCTTGCCCAGGCGAGGGCGGCCTCCACCTGAGGCTATCAACCTCCGCCGACCCCCGTGATGGCCAACGGAGGGAAGAGAGGAAAAAAAAGAAAAAGAAAAAGAAAAGAAAAAACAGAAAAAAGAAAAAAATTCAAAAAAGTAAAAGATGAAAATACCATTTGATCAGTGAGGTTAGGTTCTTATTTAAGACTAATATGACCACTTTATGCTCTTATTTGAAACGAGATTAACTTCAGATTTTTTTTAAAAAAAATGGTAGCACTTTAAGCCTTTATTTAAAATAAGGTTCACTTCAAGTCTTTATTTAAAAAAATAAAGACACTTTATTCTCTCGTTTGAAATTTTTCCATCGTGTTTTCTCTCTTCACTATCAACAACGTTCATTCCTCTTTTTCTTTCCTCTTTTGACTTTTATTCCGAGTTCGCATATGGTCCACTCGGCCCCAAGAGCCAGACCCTGCCCATCATAACTTGGCACTGTATCAGCTCACGATTACGCCCCAACACGGAGGAGACAAGGCGGTGGCAATTTTGACATGAAAACGAAACTATAGCAAGCTGTTAGCAAAGATGAGGCCGTGGCCACTCTAGAGTCTGATACGGACAAGAAGACAATGAGGCTGTGGTCTGGCGGCGACGGGGACGGCGGTGCGACGGCCGCAGCTGACATGGCAGCGCGAAGGTCATGGCGGCATCGGCGGTGCCGATTGGGCAGCAGCTGCTGCGGAGGGGACTGGGGGACCGAGGGCAGCGAATAGAGAGAGAGAGAGAGAGAGAAGGGGGATGGTAGGGAATGTAGTTGCGTAATGTATGTTTTTCAAGGTTTTAATGGAAGACAACTGGAAGCAAAGTTTAGAACAGAGCGATTTCTTGGTTTTCTCCCCCTGACATGAAAAGGAGTCTACTGTGCCCGCGGTGCCCAATGGTCAACAAAGTGGCACCATCATTCGTGGATAAAAGTGACTCTACTGCCATTCTCTTTTCCGGGTTTCCCTCCCTCATTCAATCACCCTTTGCGGACAGACAAGAAACACACAGTCTCTCTACCTCTTTCTCTCTCCAAATGCAGTCTTCAGTGCTTACCAGCGTTCCCACCAGCACCGTCTTCAACCTGCTAACCCTAACCCTCTCCCTCCTCCCCCTCCCTTCCCTCCCCCTCTCCCTCTGCCGCACCTCCTGCGGCCCCATCCCCGTCTCCTACCCCTTCGCCGTCGACGACGGCTGCGGCTCCCCGAGCTTCCGCCGCATGCTCTCTTGCAACGCCTCCGACCTCTTCTTCGTCACCCCCTCCGGCGGCTACAAGGTCCAGTCCATCGACTACGCCAAGCGCAAGGTGGTCATCTTCGACCCCGCCATGTCCACCTGCTCCATCCTCCAGCCCCACCACGACTTCGCCCTGACGGACGTGCAGGCCGCCCTCATCCCCCCCTCCGACGACACCATCTTCGCCATCCTCAACTGCTCCATCGACTCCCCCGTCGCCAACCACTTCAAGTACCTCTGCTCTCCCGACGTCGGCGGCCACTCCTGCGACGAGATGTACGGCGCGTGCGCCTCGTTCCGGATCTTCCGGCCGGCAGCCCCGCAGGGGGGCAACCAGTCGTCCCTCTCGCTGTCGCCGCCGTCGCCGTCGACGTCGCCGCCGTGCTGCTTCACGAGGTACGCGACGGTGAGGTTCATGAGCATGAACATGCTGGACTGCACGCACTACACCACGGTGATCGGCTCGGGGGGCCTGGAGAAGGCCGGGCCGCTGGACTGGACGTACGGGATCGAGCTGACGTACGCCGTGCCGGAGAGCACCGCGTGCGACCGGTGCAAGCGGTCGGGCGGCGCGTGCGGGTTCGACACCGAGTCGGAGGCGATGCTCTGCCTCTGCTCCCCCACCCACAACGCTACTGTGGAGTGTGGTAAGTGGCATAAAGAAAGATATTGGCTTTTTCATAATTGTCTTTTATTATATATATGACTATAATCATACTTTTAATTTTGATAAAAAAAATTGCCCTTTAATAAATTTAATTTATTTTCGCGTTCATTGTGGATTTAAATAGAAGTTTGCATGGGCGAACGAGAGAACATAAAAGATTTTTTGAAGGGTCATGTCCTACTCTTAGGGATACTAAATTTGAAATATTTTTTGTTTATAGTAGTGATCATGTTTAACATGAGGATAATCAGCTTATTTATAACTGTAAAGATTTTTTACTTATCAACTGAATAGAGATTTAAAAGCAACATGAGCTTGATATCAATACACAGATGCCAATTTTCACTTATAGATTGTAAAAGATAATAAATAATTAGTCAATTTAATTAAAAGTTAATACAACAAAAACTTTAAACTAGTAAGCCCGTGCAACATTTGCCCAAACTAATTTGTGTCACAAAAATCTCCCAAAGTGATACGTCAATGTCACATTTACCCAAAAATAATTTCTGTATCACAAAAAATCCCAAACGGGTATACTTGTGTCACATTTTTCTCAAACTAAAGCATCCATATCACATTTTCCCAAAGAATTATATCTTTATAAATATGACATAAGCATACCAATTTTGGGTAAATGTGGCATAAATATACCGGTTTGGAATTTTTTATGAAATAAAAATTAGTTTGGAGTTAAAGTGACAAATGTGTTACATGCGTACCAGTGCGGGAGGTTTTTGTGATACAAAGTTTGGGATAAATATGGCACAAACATACCAATTTATGATTTTTTGTGGTATTGGCCCTATAGTGAATGTCTCGACCGTCTGTCTCAGTTGATCCCATATTTTTATGACTCATTTAAATTGTATGGGCCTAAAACCAATCAATATGAATTCAATGGATTGATTCGATCCAAACCCATCTCGGGCCATCCATTACCCACCAATCGAGGAGGGACATAGGATGGCGCAACATTGTTCAAACCATCATGAATTATGATACAGCATTTGAAGTTGCAACACTAGCATGATTGAGCTATTCAAAATTTGAATTCGGCTTCTAAGTTGATTGCTTCAACCTGCATTTGGCTTGCGTTTTTTAATTTTGTTTTCCACTAGTCTCGATGATGATAGAAAAAAGCCATGTGTTGTGTTCAGCTGCAGGCACTGGGATTGGCTCCGGCGAAAAGCTTGCTCCGACGATATCATTCCATGCGACCTTATTTATCATTTTAACCTCCATTATCTCCACAAATTTAGTGTGACGATTTGTTCTTCTTTTTATTATTTTATATTTTATATATTTTATTTTCTTTTATTTTTACTTTTTTTCTTTGTTTTGTATTGTTTCTAGAGTTCGCGTGCATTGGCCAGTGAATTCCACATTGAAATCGCTCTACAACAATTTTCTTAGAAAAAGAACGACAGCTTGTGAAATCCCTCAAATCGTTTTATGTACTCATGTGTCTGTTGCTATTGCCTTTCTGCCTGTTTTCGCAATGGCAAACCTAACCGGATTCAATTCGATGGTGATGGCAATGTAGTTGGTGAGGCATCGCCTTGGAGCATCTTGTGTTTTCGACCACTCTGCATTTAGTGTAACGACCCGGTCTGATGAGGGCGGGGAGTGGTCGTCGGGACCAAAAGGACCTGGACAGGGAGCGGCTTCCAACAGGTTTTTAAGATGGCAAGGGGGCATGTCTCCTGTCTCACATCGCCTAGGAAGGGAGCATTGGACTTGCTTATAAAGGCTTGGGAAATCTTAACATGCAAGAGGCTTTTTCTGGGGTTAGTATGGATTGCCCTCGGAAAAATAACATCGTGAGGAATTAGTGTCCAAAGCGGACAATATTTTGTGAGTGGGACCCAGGTCGTTTTCATGATTGACTTTAATGACATTTTGTATGTTGAGATGTCATCTATTTGCCCATTTCCGTTAGCCGGCGCCAACTATTAATGAACAAAATTCAACTTGTGCACGTATAGTCGAACAAATGAACTACTTTAGCTATCATTTTATCGCGGGCCTGTTTTCCTAGCATTCCCTTACCCGTGCAACTTTAAGAATTTCTTCCTCGGTAGCCTTACTCACCATATTCACAAAGATATTAGAGAGAAACTTGTAGCGGAAACTTTGGATCTCTATTACTTGCAAAATGATACAACTGAAGAGAATAGACCCATATATATAAGTATTCATCTTATTACAATCGTAAATGTCCTTTTAATCTAAAGGTGAAGACTATGTCTTTCCATTTACCAACTACCCGTATTAATTACAATAACACTCTTGTTGGATCATCCTTGGTCTATTATTGTGAGTTGAAAACCTTTTGACCAAGATACTTTCATTATGCTTGGTAGAAAGGGTTAAAATTGAAGGCAAATTATTTGACCCATTGGTCTAACGGTCACTTACCTTTTCGGATTCAATTTCCATAGCAATTTCTTTCCATTGTTCTCCCTTTTCATCACTAAACAAGTACACTTTACAAATAGATCCCTTCTTTTGTTTTTCCTTTTCATTTCTTTCCCCTAATCCGGTTCATCCGATCCGAACATAAAATTTCTTCACCCCCTTCCCCTACTTAGATGCAGAATGAATCTAATGGAGAAAACTACGCTTAATTCCCTTAACAAATACAAACTTTAGCTCGAATCTCAATTTTGTCCTAAATTTCTTTTTTGTCTCATAAAAACCAACAACTTTCAACTATTATCCAAATTTGACCCCATTAAGTTTTCATCCAATGAGGCCATTATAGATTTAACATTTTATTCCACATGTACTCAGCTACTCAAGGATACCGATGTGGAAGGATCGCACACAATTTGAAGACTTCTGTCTTCGGGTGCTACCAAACAAATTGAAGATTTCTTTTTTCTCAGTTTTCGTACATTGCTCAGCTACAACGAATCGCTCGTTCATGCCTTGATTGTCCTGGATAAATCATTTTTTCGATCCATTTCAATTTTTGTCGCCAAATTCCAAAATTGAAATCCTCAAGTTTTCCACCTCTTAAGTCCTACTTGTTTCGAAACTACTCAAATTTCGACTGCAGTCTCGATGACCATAGACATGGTCACCAAATACATGTGGAATGACACGTTGAATTTTTAATGACAATACTGGATAGAAACTTGACAAGAGCCACATATGAGTACTAACTGAACATTAGTGAGTTTTTACAAGACAAAAAAGGCTTGTGTAAGAATTGAGAGCATGAGACAAAAGAATGTTTGAACCAGAATTAAGAACCAAGTCAAAGTATGTGTTTTTCGAGGAAATTAAGTCAAGTAAAGCAGTAGTGGAAAACCTGAGATATTCATTATCCAGAAGGTACAATGAAGATGACCAGCTGACCTGGTGGTCTGTTTTCAATTTCCCCTGTCCACTTGCTTCCCTCCAAAGGTCGTGTTACATGAACTTTGGCCATCGCATTATCCAAATGTTCGATGGAAAAGGGACTGACTGTAATTTCGAATGCTCGAACACTTCAATCGCCCTAAAGTTGAATGTGCGCACACGAGATTCATGTACTTGTGTTTGCAAAACAAGCGCTAGGGCCGACGAATCCAGGGTTAACATGAGCATTGATGATGCTATACTATACCTGGGAATTCATTCAATCGATTCTTCATGCGTCCAAGTTTTAAGGAAGTGATTCAGACATCTTTAACAAGGACAGGCATGTTGTTTCCTAGGGGACCCTGCCTATTCGAGGCCTAGCTGCACAAGATTTGCAATAAAAAAAATTTTCCAACCCAACAAAACTTGTATATTTTATGCACATCATTGAACCGCTAGTCTCTGTAGATGATCCAAGAAGACTTCAAAGCTAACGTCGTCCGTAAATATAACATCTCCTCCCGGCACAGGAGCGTCAGAATTGTAAGTTGCAGAAGGATTCAATTTGGCCAGAAGAAAACGAGCCTGCATGGAAATAAAATGAAGACAGTTTGCATAATATATTCCACGCAGAACAATCAACAGCCCTGGCCAGATAATGACCTATATGAGCTCAAACAGATAGGTGAAGAGAAAAATGGCGCCGAAGGTGGAAAAAGCACTACATGCATTACAAACAACATCATATTAAAGGGCTCCATAAACCCACTTGGTCAGGTTCATTAACGTAGTGTATTTTCCTTCGTTTAGAGCAGTAAGGGATATATCACCAATTCCTTCCTAGAATAGAAAATATGATTCAATGTAGAAAGACGATTTCCCGTTCGTCAATCTTAAAAGTCAATTCAGGAAACCAAACCATGCACGGCAGTCACTTAGCCACCCTCGCTAATTGCAAACATCTGAGGACCCACACTATCTGCAGATCAGCAATCGTCAATTTATCACTATCTGCAGACTACTAGCACCAGCAGGCATCATCATTGACCTAGACCAACTGCTCCCTACCCCGTGACAAATCAACCACTGATCCACCGTCCTTAAACACCACAGATGCCGCCTTCCATCCCCCCATTGATCAGGCAGCCATGCTTACTTTCCTACCACTCCGAGCCACTTCCCTGGTGAACAGTGAACAATGGCGTGATAGTGTACACAACCGTAATGGAACATCTAGGGCTAAAAAATACCCTCCAAGCATGATCTTCTTTGGGGAAACAAGGCAGAATCAGGTGTAAAAAGGTTTAGCTAAATCAAATAATGGCAGACCCTTTATTTAAAAGCAGTATAGAATTCTAAAGACCTGAGAGCCATGCTGATCGCAGACAACCAGACGAGGTACTGGAAACCTTTCCTTGATTATTGTGTCTGCATCATCACGAGGTGCTTGTAGCAATTGAGCAAATGCCTACAATGGTAACGGGCAATTCTAGTGATCAGATAGCGACAAATTAGTCAGATTCTTCCATTTTAACACGCAATTGAGTTACACACTTCTTGCAATTACATCAAATTAAAATATTTCATGTAAACTTGACTGGCCAAACCAGAACATCATTGAAAGAAGAAAACAGAAGAATGTACTCAGAAAACACTGTATTTAAGTTCAACACATGAAGAAGCTGGACCACAACATGAACTCGCCAGCCAAGACTAAGAGGGCATGGAGAATCACAACGTTGTTAAAAACTCTGGGAGACATAATTACTTAAATCCTTATGATTATAGACATTGTGAAAATGCTAGTTTCGCAAAAGCACATTTAATTGCTTCATTACTTAAATCTCAGTTTTTCACATTTCAACCCAAATACAAGGCTTGAAGATAATTTTTCTTAGTCTTAACTTTTCTTTTCCATCTACCTTCTACCACTGTAATTCATTTTAAAGTGGACCATTCGAAACCATAAACTTTTCCACACTTCATGGTCACGCGAGGTCCAAGCATTGAAGATATCTTTCAGAACACACAAGAACATCACCAAATTGTTGGATCAGCAAGTTCATATGAGGTCTACAATATCATGAAATTAACCAAAAAAAAACCCCTATAAAAGGGTTGGTGGAATCTTAAATGTCAAAAAGATCCAACTTTGAATAGGTGAAGAGCTAAGTAAATGTCCAACTTGGTCAAAGAAAAAAAGAAGCGCATTAGTCTACTTGAGAATTGAAATTACATCCTGAATGAACTCACTTGATGCTCAGGCTGGTTGTGGTAACCAGCTTTTCGCCATTGAGCGATTGTGGCGCCATGAAAAATGACGACAGTGAAATATGAGTCCAGAAGAAGTATCCTGTCAGCTGCTATGGCAGCCACATCAAGAAGAGCTGGTTCCGGGCCAGAGTGGAATGAGTACGAAATAAGGGAAGGTTGTATCATTACAACCGAGTTGACAACATTTTCCCGGTTCAAGATCATTCTAAAGTATGCAGTTTCATCAGGACTATTATTGAAGACCTGAAAGCATTATTAACACTTCAATCAAGTATATTTCGCCAGCAAATAATGAAACCCAGCTAAATGTAGACCAACGACAAATGCTAAATCGGACCTGTACAAATTGGGAACGACGCAAATGAAAAATAAATTGAGGGAAGATAGAAAGTCGTGGAGATAGGCTGAAGGTAGAAGGGCTATCCTTCTGGTAGTCTCCAAGGCGTGAACATAGTTGTATCAGTGCTCTATCCAACCACCTTATAGGATCAAAGTCAGCCTTCACAACAATGGCATAAATTTGGGAAGTGTTAGGTTTTTCTTATAACAAAACTCGTTAAGTTCGAGATGGAACAAACTGTATCAAGAAAGCTAAAAGACTTCTCAGCAGAGTATATAAAACAGGAGACATATGACAAATCAAGTGAAAATCACATCACACGACCCCTCTCTCAACAAGGCAAATGCACTAAAAGTAGTGAAAGTAATGATCTTCTTAGATAATGATATTTCTTTATGCCACACAGACAGAGATAGGTAGCTGTGTATATCCAATAACACGAGCATAGCAAACTATGAATATCCAAATCGTGGAAATTTCGTGTGTGATTACCTCACTTTCCATTTTGAAGGAAACTTGGCGTGCCATAACTACAGCTGCTGCTTCTTGGTCAAACCCAGCAATCAAATCCTACAAAATTTCATATGAAAATGCCATACTCAATGAGGAAAAGAAACAAAAAACAAATGAAAACTCAAATAGCATGCATATGAATGATCCTCCCAACTACAAACCATTTCAGCAGAAGAGTTGTTTATTCTACTGAGGGGTCTAATTTTTGGAGCTTGCGTGATGCAGGAGAATAGTTTGAAAAAAAAATGGACTTTGTAATTGTTAAGATACAAGAAAGTGTACACTTACTTCTTGACACTTTCACTATTTTTTAACAAAAGCGTATATCTCACACAGCTAAATTAAATAATCAAATCATCTACATTACAGAATTTAGATTGAGGTAAAAATTGACAAATGAAGCTACAATGGACAAACTAAACAAATGAAAAAGCACCAGTATGAAACTATAATATAGTTTATTTGGTGTTTTTATCTATATTTACATAACGAAATACAAACATTCATTATTCAATAAAACCACTGACATAGAAGATGACCAAATAAGAGGATAGACACATTTTCTACATAATAGGGGAGAAAACCAATAGAAGAATAAAACAGAACTTGCCTGAACGCTGCCTGGTCCAGCAACCCATCTTCTAGACAGTGTCGTGACTCGAAGTCTCATTTGACCATTATTATGCTGATAGCTGCAGTCAAGTATTTACACTAAGTGAAATAAGAATAAGTAATTAGTTCTCGCAGAGCGAAAGATTAGAGTTCATACTAAGTTAAAAACTGGAAGTAAAATTGATTGCTCGTTGCTTGCATGGTAGCATCTGGGCTTTCTTTCTTTACAATATCAAATATCAAGCACAATGATGTAGCTTTATCGAGGCCACACAACTTCCACGCAGTAGTATTTCCCTGCCCAATAACAGTGTCCGAGCACAGAGGACCTTTCTGCACAAAAGTTAGAAAGAGTAAGTGTTCCACTATTACAAAAGAAATTAGAAAGCTGGAATATCTGTCATACCTTCTCAAGAGAAGCACAAGGACCAATAATGCCTTGAACTTTAATATCCTTAGAGCAATTTATTTCGAAAATACCACTGCAGATAATCAGCCACAGGCAAACAGACTCAGCATCGATTTTTTAACTGGCTGAATGCATAGTAGGAATAATAAGTGATGATTTGGGACAACCATACTAAAAGGGAGAAAATAGCAAACAGCAATTCAAATCACAAGGGCCCTGAAAGATATTCCCTTCCTTTAGTCTCACAACTAAAGAAGGAGAAAAGCAACCAACCCCAAAGTAACCCTTGCATTCAACTAGGGATCTATCCTTGCTTGAAAAAGAAAAGAAACCACAGATACCGACCAAAGAGGATGACAGAAATAGAAAGATCATTCCATCCAAGAAACAACCAAGTCTTTCAAGATTATATTTTCTTGCTCCTCAAAAAGATTCTTAAACAAGCTATAGTAATCCAACAGAGAAGAAACTTAAGTCATTTCATCCTATTCTGCCAGGCAGTGGAAAGAAACACCAAGTGAGCAGAAACCATATCTCAATATTTGCCCTGTTAAAAAACAAGAGTGAAATACTCACAATAAAAGATAACAAAAAGCAAGAATGAATTACTTGAAAGGAGATTGAATCCTATTATCGAAAGGAATTAACCGAAAAACGTGAAAAAAACCTCCATGACAAGCTCCTGATCTACATCTATAATTGGAGACACTGCATATGTACATAAAGTGATGATGGTGTATCCATGGAAGATAGAGCGTCCGTGGTGAAAGAATGGTTCAAAGAATATTGTCTTAAAGACCAGTGCCATGTGAATTTGCTTTCTTCGCGGGAAATTGCTTGAGGGATTTTTCTTCATTATAACAGGTGACCATCAGCTCCAGCTGAAAGGTGGGATCAATTTGAAAGATATCTTGACTTGTGTCACCCACTTCCCCCTTACTCTGGAGCAAGAATCTCCAGATAGTTCCAAGCACCAATTTGCAACTCTCTTAGCAGTGGATTTTACTTTGGTAGGGCAATCTTAGGTCAAATAGCATATGCTCGAAAGAACAGAGGACCTAAAAAGCTGCCTACCTATATACATGAAAGAGGTATGGGGTTCATCAGCTGTAATTACCACCTCTACTAATTTGAGCGAGTTTAAGGGAAACAAAAACCATTCAAAATATTTTTGGGTCCAGTTTTGCCAAAAGTCCAGAATCCAGGTCCAAAAATCACTTAAACTAATTTAGGCCACCATGAGGGATACAAAAACCATTGAGAACGTGAAGATCACAGTTAACTAGGTAGCTACACCTGCAGTCCAGGGAACACAGTCAACTTTATCCAGGAATTGTCAACTTTCTCCCCTAAGGCAGGAATTAGCACATTCCCTGCGAAACGCTCCCATTTCATTGTTTATAATTTTTCCCTTGGTTATTACGAGAAAAGGTACAAGATTAAGAAACCTAGTCGCTTAGAAGTTAGACATAAAGAAAATGTCCCATAACACTGTGCTTCCAACAAGCAGCAATCAACAATTCCATGCAACACATAACATAGTAATAACTGTTCATACAGGACTTTGGTAAAGGATTGTTTTAATTGACATCCAATTCACAGATGCAAAATAAAATTTTGACCCAGATTAGATTCAGGAAGCTAAAAAAAAAAACTGAAACGTGACTTTACTTTGACCAATGATATAGGTTGGTAAAATCTACATAGGCAATAATTCTCTTCTATTTCTGCTACTGCAATTCCTCCATGCCACGCGTCTTAGGTGCATAATCCCCAATCATAGTAAAGCGTCGTATTGAATGCGTAGATTTTTTCATGCATCCCAGATTCGTGTAGATGCTTCATTAACAATTCTTCTGAGGCTAAAATTTATACCTCCTAGTCTTTAACATCATTTACAACCTACTTATGTGAAGATCCCCCTATTCAGCAGTTTTACATTCACTTCTACATTGGTCTCATCCAGCAAAAGAACACAATTAAAGAAAAGTTATGCAAAAATGAACAATGTTCCCAAGTTCATCCCCCATAGAAAGGAAACATGACAATTTAGTCTTCTTAAAGAAATTACCACACCATCCTAGCCAAAGCAAACTCATATGATAATTTGATACCAGCACAATAGACACTCAAATCAAACTTCTATGAGAGACAAAATTGCTAAGTGTGAAGAAATTAGCACAAATTTTACTTTGCAAGTGAACAATCAATGGCAGATTATCTTCAAAGATAAGCCAAAAAGTGACACAGATGGATCGATGAGCAATACTTTGATGATAGGCCAAGATCATATTCACCCGACTGGAAAACACGTTTAAGGGAGTCCTTAAATACTGAATGACCAAAACTTTCTGCAAGAACAACAAGCCCCCCAGTTCTTTCTACCGCTACTTTAAGCTCTGCAACTCCAACCTGGAGAAAAGATATCAGAACAAAAATAACATTTCAAATGATGACTCGCTGGAAAGAAACTAAAAGAAAAAGCCAGCAGCTAGATCGACAAATTCAAGTTATGACTGGAAGAGGGAAAGGCAGACTGCCTAGTCAAACTCTGGTTTGGACAAAAGACATGTCGCCCAATCATCATTTGCATAACGAACAGATCAGAGACACGTTGCCCAACTATAAATTTATAAGTGCTGGAAAAACTTCAGAAGGAAATGTCAAAACCTGTGATGATTAATTAGTCTCGTCACATTTAGACTATTAACTTGAAAGTGAACATCTCAAATATCTTGTACTGCAAGGCCGTTGAATATAACTGTAAGATTAAAAAGGTAGGAGGTGATGCAGAATGAGGACAAAAGACAACAAAATCAATTAGCACCTGATCAAGAGCACAAGCAAACAGATCAAGAACATGCCCCTGGTTTACTAGCTGCTTCGAAAGTCCTTCATAGAATTTCACAGCTTTATGATAATGGGGAACAGAATCCTTATCCAGATCTTTGTGAGATCGAATTGGCTCTGACAAAATTTTCGAAACGATCTGTAGAGCAAACAAAAAGAAGAAGTGAGCAAAGCAACTATTGCATATAACTAATACACCAAATCAACTGCATGTTTACACTATCTTCTTCTTTATATCTTCCACAACAGAGGCAAGTGCATTTACAGAGCTAACTTTCACAAGCATTATGCAAAGACAAGAAGAAGAAGAAGAAGAAGAATTAACCAAGAGCATTAATAGTAGAAACAAAGAGTAAATGATGACTCCTCTGTCACTTCCAATCTTCCAGAGTGTCTGTTTCTCTCTATCCAAATTAACCAAACGAAGCCAAAGCAATTACACAAACAAGCTCCTTCCAATCTTATAATCTGCATGCCTTTTTATTTGAATTACTCTATCTTCACTACTATCCAGCTTAGATCCAGAATTAAATAATATCTCACTCCAGCGCTTGCTTGTCCATCAACATGAAGCAACAAATGACCACCACTGTCTTAGTTCCCACTCAATTTGGATGGAGTGATTGGGAGCGAATAGCAAGGATCTGCTAATGACCTCAGGAGAGAAAGGAAAGGAAAGGAAAAGATCTGATTTCACTGTTGTTTATATGTTTATGGAAAGAGAAGGGAAACAAAGAGAATTTACTCATTTCATGTTTGGCTGAAGAAGAAAAAAGAGTGGAAAGGAATCTAATTACATCTTTATGACTGTATGTCCTTGAACTTCTTCATAGGTAAAACGAAATAACTTTACTAAATTTACTAATGTTATAGTTAATCATAAAAAATATACAATAGCATTAAAAGTTCACTTTATTCAACTGAAAAAAGACAAATCACTACACACATTCATATTAACAACACAAAGCAAACTAAACAACATAAACTACTATGTCCATATCCATATCCAATATTTTCAAATTTTATCACCTTAACTATAAAGAAAATTCTAACAAGAATTCTCCATGGTATTAAATACAAGGGTCAATACCACGAAAAACTCTAAACTGGTACATCTGTGAAAAATTAACCCCCAACTAATTTTTTGACCACCAAAACCCCCAAACTTGTACATTTGTGACAAATTTACCCTCCATTAATTCCGTTAAATCTGATTAACACCACGAAAAATCACAAACTAGTATATCCGTGACAAATGGAGGATAAAATCTCAAATTAGTACACCTGTCAACTGTCACGTATCATTTAACTCAATAATTTGGCAGTAAAATTTAACAAAAATGAATGGAGGGTAAATTTGTCACAAGTGTACCAGTTTGGGGTTTTTGGTGGTCAAAAAATTAATTTGGAGTAAATTTGTCACAGATGTACCAGTTTGGGGTCTTTGGTGGTCAAAAAATTAGTTTGGAGTAAATTTGTCACATATATTTTTATCTAAAACTTGTATTAGAGAAAAATTTTGATTTGTTTATGACGAAGTGCAGCGTTAACGCTGGTAATGTTGAAGTGGAGCACCAACAAAAACCATGCACTTTGAATGATCAAAGTACTGATTACTTTCACGTGATCTTCTCTGAAAAAAGCATACATTGAAAACAAGTTTAAAAAAGCATGTCATGTTAACGACCCAAAAATTAATAAAAAAATTCTTAAAATAAAACAAATGAAAAGGAGAAGTATATCGTGACTTATCTAGAAATTGCTTGCAAAATTTGGACAAATGTGGGAAGGCAATGTCCATGAAAAATAATATAGGATTACGACATGGCAAGTTAAAAGAAGAAATACATTGAGAAAAATGAAAATCAACAAGAAAAAGTGTTTTTACTCGTTAAAAGGGAATAGATGCTCACATGACAATTATTTTATTTTACAGACATGTTAGAGGACATACATGGAAGAGAGAGAACAAATACTTACGCATCTCCCACAATCCCTCCAAGTCCCCTATTTAACATTGTCCATAGCCTACTCATTTTGTTCTTTATGTACACTGCTCCAAAAAGCTACGTCTGACATTGTGTGTACTTTTATAATCCTTGCCCCTCAGTTATTTTCTCCCTAATATATCTTGTATCCTTCTTCCAAACATGCCTATTCCTCACTCGTTCTTTAACAGTAGGATACATCAGGAAGACTAAGATAAAGTATCTCATCAGAATCCTTCCATCAGGATGAGAGAGCATATCAAGCCACTACAATGTGATGTAAATTACACAAGATACTCTCAGCTCAGTAACTTGATATCTTAAAAGTTAGCCGCCATTTTCACACACGATCCAAGGCTATGCTCATAACATACAAGCACTTTGAAATTACAGTTTCAAATTAATCATTTGAACCAACTATAATCAACAGAAGCTGACCTTTTTTCTCTTGGTTCCTTTTACAGCTAAACGTCTTAATAAATGCATTGAAGCACCTATTCTTATAGGATGAATAGAGGTAAACCGACATGCAAAGCCTAGGCCATTTTTCTTCATTGGATGTGATAACATATGATTTTCATCAGCTAACAATAATGTTTTATGTAGAGCTTCCCTGACATCACAATGATTAAAAGAAGGTAGGTCACCTTTTTGGTAGGAATAGTCTCAACTCACCAAACTAACTATAACACGCTTTCTCGATGGTAATCAAGAGTCAACACAACATTGAAACAAAAAGCCAATCATGGTTGAAAAAAAGAGCTACTAGCCAAAGCACTTACAGCACCATGTCCTTCAGTTGATGGTCCACCAATGAATGCCATAATTCTGGCCCCAGAACCAGGCACACAAGCTCCCAACAGAC
Organism: Syzygium aqueum; assembly: GCA_031216185.1. NCBI lineage: Eukaryota > Viridiplantae > Streptophyta > Magnoliopsida > Myrtales > Myrtaceae > Syzygium > Syzygium aqueum. The sequence goes on from CM062234.1 coordinate 18,821,332, forward strand.
CTGCAGCCACACTCAAAGCTGTGCTAGTGCACCTTGTGGCCCGTTGATCCGAAGCCACCGGCCAAGGATCTTTCTGTAACTCGTCTAATACCTACCATCGATCCAATAAAACGAAACATAGAAATTCAACACCATGATCATCAACTAGATACCAGGACCACACCAATGTCCAGTATGCCAATTCACAGCTTTCATTACCGAATTGAGCGCAAACTCGCACTCAGACGCAGGCACCAAGAACCTGGCAATGCTCTCAGCGTCCAGGCCGTCCCTAACACCTGCGATCACGCCTGTGGCTGGCTTCGGCTTCTTTGAGAAGAAGCTCATCTGCTCGAGCAGCTGCTCCTTGTTCACCTCCTTCGACCCCTTAAACACGTAGGTCTTCGGGATCTGGCCGAACCCCAATTCGTGGACGTGGACGAGAGTCCCAAAGGTGATCAGCCCGACGAGCGAGTTCTCCGGGAGGAGCTCGATAGCCCGCAGCAGGGCGGACTTCAAGAACCCCAGCTCCTCCTCGATGAGGCACGTGTCGACGACGAACATGAACACGGGGGGCACCGAGGAGGGCCGGTCGTCGGGGGAGGCGTACTCGATCGTGGTGTACTGGGGGAAGAGCTCGGCGGGGAGGTTGTCGTCGGAGATGGAGGCGTAGTGGGGAGGGAAGTGGTTGCGGTGGAAGCAGAAGGGGCAGATCCAGATCTTGGCGGCGAAGTCGACGACGGAGAAGGGGTTGAGGACGGACCGGCAGTTGCGGCAGCGGAGGGGGGAGTAGGGAAGGGCGGGCATGGAGGGCAAGGGCTTGAGCGGGGTGTAGACGGCGGAGACGGGGACGACGCAGCCGGCGGCCTCCTGCCTCGTGCCGGGCACGACGTTCCACGGCATGCGGACGCCGTCCTGGGCCTCCAAGTCCAGGAACTCCGTCATCTGCAGCGGCGGCGGCGGCGGCGGCTGCGGTCGTGGCGGTTGGAGAGTGATGAAGGTAGGAGAAGAGGAGAGCAGTGTCAACTGTCAGCAGAATGTGTAATGGAAAGATGCCGGTCTTGTTCTCTGGTTCGTGGGAACCGGTCCGTCTGGACCTCTCTCTCTCTCTCTCTAATAACTGATTTGATCAAAAACTGCAGCATCACACAAAAAGATATACATAAATTGATATACATATAATAAATTTGGGTCGATATCACTAAAAATCATAAATTAATATACATATGATAAATTTACTTCAAATTAATTTTTTGACCACCAAAAATCTCAAATTGGTATGTTTGTGATAAATTTACCCCAAATTAATTTTTTAACCGCCAAAAATCCCAAACTGATACATTTATGACAAAAATACCCTCTAAAAAAATCCACAGATGAGTACACATAGGATAAACAGAGGGTAGAATCTCAAATTGGTATATTCGTCAACTGTCATATGTCATTTAACTAAGCAATTTGATAGTAAAATTTAACGGAAACTAATGAAGGGTTAAATTTGTCACATGTATATCAATTTGAGATTTTTTGTGATCAAAAAATTAGTTTAAGGTAAATTGTCACAGGTGTAACGTTTTAGGATTTTTCGTAGTAATAACCCATGAAATTTTGTGCCATGAACATATTTCCATGGGCAATTTTAGGGATTAGAAAAAGGATAGTTTTATTTATTCTTTTTTCCCTTTTTTGGTTGAAAATAAGCATGCGTAAGAAAATTGGTAGGTTATATTATCAGATGCGAGAAAGGGAGAGAGAGCTTCGATAATGACGAAGAGATAGAGGAGAGAATGAGCTTCATCGTTTGCCCTAACCATCGCAATTTTAAGTTTCGGGTAGGTGCTTGTGAATCCCTAAAGGTAAGATAAAAAAGTAAGAATAAAATACTAGATAGAAAAAAAAAAAAAAGGTTAGCACCATTGGAAATTCATCCAAGAGGCCCAGGTCACCCGATAACGATAACTATTCACAATCCATTCATTTTAACACATAATAAATTAAACGAGCCTGATTTTTTAAAAAAATTTATAGATAATCCTTAGTTTATGATGTAAAAAAATATTCGACTCTAGAGAAGATAGTCGGTTATTAACTATATAAGATACACGATCTATCAATTTTTTATTCCTTATACCATGTTATTTTTCGTCTTCATAAATAACCCATGTCTCGAATATTTAATTGAAAAATAATAGCCATCTTGGATTTAAAAAGAATTTATTGTTGTAATAAAAAATAAAAATTCCAGGTGAAATATACACTGCATTTATCCTTGTTGTTCATTAAAATATTACTAAACATAAAGGACTGTAAGTACGAATCCTATAAAAGAATGTATTCGGATGCAAAGAAATTTATGCCATGAAATTGTTTGCTTGGATAATTTCAAGGGTTAAAAAAAGGATAATTTTATTTATTATTTTTTCCTCTTTTGGTTGAAAATACACATGCATATGAAAATATGGAGATTATATTATCAGACACGAGAGAGGGAGAGAGAGCTTCGACGACAGACGAAATGAGAGAGGATAGAAAGAGCTTCATCTTTTGCCCTGACCTTTGCCATTTTCAATCTCGGGTAGGTATTTGCAAATCCCTAAATGTAAGGTAAAAAGTAAATAAAAACTAGATTGTAAAAAGGCCATCACCATTGAAAATTCATCTAAGGGGCCTATATCACCCATTGACTATTCGCAGTCCATTTATTTTAACACATAACAAATTAAACGAGTCTAATTTTTCTTATAAAAATTTCCAGATAATCCTTAGTTTACAATGTAAAAAAATATTCGACTCTATAGGAGATAATCTAGCAAGTGATCAGTCAAGTTTTTATTCCTTATATGATGATCTATGGCAAATAGTTGATTATTAATTGTATCTTTTACACAATCTGTCGATATTTTATTCCTTATATGATGTTATTTTTTGTCTTCATAAATAGCTCGTGTCTCGAATATTTAATTGAAAAATAGCCGTCTTTGATTTAAGAAAGATTTGTTGTCATAATAAAAAAAACAAAAAGTCCATGTAAAATATACACACCATTAATCCCTGTCTTTTATTAAAATAATTGCTAAACATAAAGGAATATAAAAGATGATATTCGGATTCAAAGAAATTTTGTACCGCGAACATATTTGCTTGGATAATTTTATTTATTATTTTTTCCTTTTTTGGTCGAAAATACATATGCATAAGAAAATTGTGAGGTTATATTATTAGACGTGAGAGACGAAGAGAGAGCTTTGACGGTGTCGAAGAGATGGGGGGAGAAGGAGCTTTGGGTTCGTTTGGTTCAGCATTCCCAATGAGCTTTAAGGGAATGCGAACACCTTTTAACTTAAAACCCCTTAAGGAAGTGCAAATTGTGTTTGGTTAAAAATCCTTTATGAAGTTATTTTGGCCTAAATAGTATTTGGCAAATCTTTTTCGCAAAAGGCTTTGAGATTTTTTTTTATTGAAAAAACAAAGCTTACCCTTTACTGGAGCCAACGATGGGCTACGACTGCCGCCGGCCATAACCCATCGCGCGACCTAACGATCGACCGCTTGGGTCGGGCGACCTCACCGACCCCTTGCCAGCCTCTTGTCAGTGCTTTGTTGTCTTGATTTGGCCTCGAGCGGCTCTGGCCAGCTGTCCTCAGCCCAAAAAAGATGAACAGTCATGATGGGCAAATTGGAATATTGAAGAATTAGTGAGGGTAATTTGGGAAAAAAAATTGGTTTCAGCATTAGGCAAATGCTAAAAGCTCAAAGCTAATCCGGACTAGCCTTGGACTTCTAGCATTCCCAATACTGGCTTTTGACCAAAAGCTCATTAGAAATGCCCGCCAAATGCCTCAACATTTCTCCAAAGTCTCTTGGGAATACTAAACCAAATGCATCCTTTATCCTTTGCCATAACTATCTCCATTTTCAGTCTTGCAAATCCCAAAAGGTAGGGTAAAAAGTAAGAATAAATTACTATATTGAGAAAAAGGTTAACACCATTATATTGAAAATTCATTTAAGAGGGCCATATCACCCATTGACGATTCGCAATTTTCATTCATTTTAACACATAATAAATTAAACGAGCCTGATTTCTTTCAAAAATTTATAGATAATCCTTAGTTTACAATGTAAAAAAAATATTTGACTCTATAGCAGATAGTCGATCAATTTTTTATTCCTTATATAATGTTATCTATAGTAGATAGTCGATTATTAACTATATCTTATACATAATTTGTAAATTTTCTATTCGTTATATAATGTTAATTTTTGTCTTTACAAATAACTAGGAGTAAGCAGTTCCAGGTTCCTTACAAGTTCTACTCAAAACCTTCCTTATTTTTTGGAACTTGGACTGATCAACTATATCTACCCGTCGGAACGTGGAACTTGAAACATACGCTGTTATAGGTTTTAGGGTCTACCCAGGTTCTACCTATAATATTTGCTGAACAATTACATTGAATCATCAGCTTTAATAGCCACCATTTACTGCTATGATCCACTAATCACAGTTTATATTCCGACATATAATGAATATAAAACATTAACAAGTCATAAAATAAATGCTTAAATTAATGATTGCAGATTATATACTCATAATCTAATACTATGAAACACTGTAGGATTATACAAAGACATGGAAAAAAAATACAAAAAACTTGTTAAGGTTTAAGGTTTCAAGTATCAGGTTCCACCTACCTAGAACCTGGAACCTATTCATTAAAATGGATTTCCCAATTTTTTGAACCAAGAACCTATCCCGCATACCTTGGAACCTAGAACATACAGGTCCTATTGATCAAGTTCTCAGGTTCCAAGTTCTACATTGGGACCATGCTCACCCTTACAAATAATTCGTGTCTCAAATATTTAATTGAAAAAATATACGTCTTGACTTTAAAAAGAATTTGCCGTTGTAATAAGAAACAAAAAGTCTAAATGAAATATAGAGACCATTAATACTTGTTTTTTTTATTAAAATATTACTAACTTTAAAGGAATCTAAGTACGAATCTTATAAAAGATTTTATTCGGACTCAAAGAAATTTTGTGCCATGAAAATATTTCCTTGGATAATTTCGGGGTTAAAAACAGGATAATTTTATTTGTTATTTTTTTCTCTTTCGATTGAAATACACATGCATAAGTAAATTCAAAGCTTATATTGTCAGATGAAAGAGAGAGAGAGCGCGCCTTAGTGAGGTGCTGATGAGCACATTGAACTATTCATGTGGTTGAAAACCCTTGTAGCCAAGACATAACAACGCAATTATCAAGGGTGTGCTTTACCACCGAGCTAATAGCTTGTCATGTTGGCCTTCTGCCGAGGCCTGCTATGTCAAAAGCGAGAGAAACCCCATCCCCTTTCCCTTTTTTGCCCCATGTCGCCATGCGGGAGGGGCATGAGAGGTGTAGATACAAAGGAGAGAAGGAGCTTCCTCTTTTTGCCCTATCTATTCCATTTTCAATCTCAAGTAGGTGCTGTGAATTCCTAAAAGTAAGAATAAAGTACCAGATTGAAAAAAAGGTTAACAGTAACACTATTAAAAATTCATCCAAGAGGCCCAGATCGCCCATGAACTATTCACATTCCGTTCATTTTAGCACATAATAAATTAAACGAGCCCTATTTCTTTCAAAAAATTTCTAGATAATCCTTAGCTTACAATTTGAAAAAAAATATTTGACTCTATAGTAGATAATCGGTGAACTTTTTGTTCATTATATGATGTCATCTATAGCATATAGTCGATTATTAACTAAATTTTATACACAATCTGTCAATTTTTTATTCCTTATATGATGTGATCTTTTGTCTTCATAAAAATTCGTGTCTTGAATATTTAATTTAAAAAATTGGATTTAAAAAGAATTATTTGTTGTAATAAAAAAAACCGGTCTAGGTGAAATATACACACCATTCATCCTTATTGTTTATTAAAATATTACTATGTATAAAGGAACTTAATTATGAATCCTATAAAACAATATATTTGGATGTAACATTTTGTTCCATGAAAATATTTGCTCAGATAATTTCAGTAGTTATCGAAAAGGATAATTTTATTTATTATTTTTTTTCCGTTTTTGGTTGAAAATACAAATGCATATAAAAAAATTGGGAGCTTATATCATCGTATGCGAGAGAGGGAGAGAGTGCTTCGACGACTACGAAGAGAAAGAGGAGAGAAGGAGCTTCATTGTTTGCCCTAACCGTCGTAGTCTCGGTAGTTGCTTGCGAATTCCTAAAGGTAAGGTAAAAAGTAAGAATAAAGTAGTACATTGAAAAAGGTTAATACCAATTGAAAATTCATTTAAGAGGCCCAAATCGCCCGTTAACTAATCATAATCCATTCATTTTAACATATAATGAATTCAATGGAAAATGACATAAATGATTTATGATCTTTGACTTAAGGTGCAACGTAATTTTTAAATTTTTAATTTGTTCAATGTGATCCTTAATTTTAACCCAATGTGTAATATAGTCTGTGAACTTTTAAATTATTTAATGTGGTTATTGAATTATATGAAAATATTTAATTTTATTCCTAAGCTTAAATTAATGGAAGGACAATATTTAACATTTTCATATATTTCAAAGATTAAATTGAACAGATACCAAAAGTTTGTGGACCATATTAGACCATACTGCACATTGAAGTAAAGTTGATGAATCATACTGAACAAATTAAAAGTTTAGAGATCGCCTTACATATTTGGTCAAAATTCAGGACCATTCGTATCGTTATCCTTAAATTTAGTGAGTCCGATTTCTTTCAAAAATTTCTTGATAAACCGTAATATATTTGACTCTACGGCAGATGGTCGGTTATTAATTATATCTCGTACACAATCTATCATTATTTATTCCTTATATGATGTTATTTATAGCAGATAATCGGTCATTGACTATATCTTATGCACAATCAATCAATTTTTATTCCTTATACGATATTATATTTCGCCTACATATGTAACCTATGTCTCGAATATCTAATTGAAAAAAATATCCGTCTCGGATTTAAAAAAATTCTCCGTCGCAATAAAAGAAAACAGAAAGTCCAAGAGAAATGCATACACCACTAATCCTTGTCATTTATTAAAGGGTATGTGTACTATAAGTTCTAAAACTTGTTACTAAAGTGTAATTGAGTCCTAAAACTTGCAAACAATGCAATCAAATCCTAAAACTTGTCAACTTGGTTCAATTGAGTCCTAAAATTAACATCGTCAATTTTTCTAATGGAAAATGTCGACGTGGCATATTTAAATCAGTTTCTCTATGCTTCATGGCATTTATTATTATTTTTTCATTTAAATATTATTTAAATTGGTTTTAAAAAGTAAAGAAAGCTAAAATTTTATTCAAAAAACAATAATGGAAAAAAAGAAGGGAGGCCTCGCCGGTAGGGTCCTGCCATCGCTGCCCATCGTCGGAGGTGATGGTGTTAACTTTAGGATTCAACCAAATCAAGTTGACAAGTTTTAGGTATTGATTATATTTTTTGCAAGTAAGTATTCAACTGCACTTTGCTGACAAATTTTAGGACTTCTAGTGCAGATATCCCTTTAATAAATCATTACTAATTATAAAGGAACCTAAGTACGAATCCTATACAAAGATTATATTCGGATGAAAAGAAATTTCGTGCCACGAAAATATTTTCTTGGATAATTTCACGAATTAAAAAAAAAAGAAGAACAATAATTTCATTCATTCATTATTTTTTCTCTTTCCCCTTTTTTGAAGTCGAAAATTCACATGCACAAGAAAATTCGGGAGCATATATTATCAGATGCGAGCGGGAGAGAGAGATGGAGAGGGAAAACCGCTTCGACGACGAGGAAGAAGAAGAAGGGAGACAGAGGAGAAGAGAAGAAGGGAGCTTCCATCCTCGTTTTGCCCTAACCGTCGCCATCTTCAGAGGTTCTTCCCGAATCCCTAATCCCCCCTTCTCTCCTCGTTCCGCCGCTTCCCTCCTCCGTTGAAGAAGATCCCCTCGCTTCCCAGCCGCTCCGTCGCGCTTCCCCCTCCTCTCCCCGAATTCCTCCCCGGTCCTAACTTGGCCCCTCCGTTTCAGAGGGACCCGGTCGCCGGCGGCCGCGGGGCCGCTGATGCGAAGTGCCCGCGCGGGTGGCGCGGAGCCGCCGTTTTGACACCAAGCGCCGCCGTCGCCGCTGCAGTTGTTGGGGATCCCGCGAATCGGGGGGGTGATTGGATGATTGAGGATGCAGCCGTGGGTTTCGGATTACCTTTAAGGAAGGCATTGTTGCGCTGGTGTGTGGTGCTATGGCCCAGCAGTCGTCGCGACTCAATCGGCTGCTCACTCTTCTCGACAGTATCCTTTTCGTCTCGTGCTTGTTTGGATCTGGTGTTTGCGCGGTTGTTGGCTGTCGATTGGGTGAATTTTTGCGTTTTTTCTCTTAACGAAATTGTGTTTCTAGCTGGTTCGACTCAGTCCACGAGGTTCGCCGCGGCTCGCCAGATTGGAGATATCGCCAAGCCGCATCCCCGGGACTTGGCCTCTCTCTTGAAGAAGGTATTCTTATTTTCTCTGCAATGCCATTGGGACAGCTCCTCTAATCTAATCGTGGCGGAAGATATGTCTCGCTGATGTTAGCTAGCATTCTGCATTAGAAATTTCATATGGTCATGATGACAAGTTTTGGGAATGGCTCTTTTAAATCGTGCTGTTCGATAATGCTCTTTGAGGTAGTGCCGAAGCTAATGTGCAGAGTAGGGATGTGCATGAATATCGCTGTATTTTGAAAGTAAAATGATGGGACTTCTGCGACATAAATTTCATTGAAAGCAAGAGAGAAGGAAGATGTCCAGATAGGGGCTCTCCTTTTGGTGCAGAAACCCAATGTTTGTTTGGTATTATTAGCTTTTGATGCTGCAGTGTCTGAGGCTGCCCTGTGCTAGGGTTTTGGCCGTAAATGGTGCTTAACAGATGCTAGTTACGTGTGCTATAATGATAACGATTTCAGGAAGTGCTAGGCTAGGTGAAGGTTTGGCGAGTAGTTAAATGAGATCCTTAAAGTATGATATGTCCCACAAAATAGTAATAATATTTTCATTTCTTTCAGCTGTGATATTAGTTTTTCAAGAAGTGCTAATGTTTTTTGCACCTTATGATTCTCATTCGCTTATGTGAGTTTAATTATTTGATTAGGTTGCTCAATACCTTCGTAGTAAGAATTGGGATACGAGGGTTGCTGCAGCTCATGCTATAGGCGCCATTGCTTAGAATGTTAAGCACACATCTGTGAACGAGAGAAAATAATCTGAAAAATGAGCCCCCTTAAATTTTTGGTGGGAAAATCCTTATATACCTCCCCAAGTTTGAATTCTAGTCATTTGATTGATCCAATGGCCTAAAATCTTTCCTTAGTGATTAAGAATATTCTTTAGAGGCTAAGGATAAATGACATGGTACTATGGATGGCCATGATGCAATTTTAAATGAATGGCCATGACTTATTTACTTAACCCCTAAGTAATTTTGCTTAACCTTTAAGTAATGGTATTTTGGTAATTTCACTTGGGGCATTTTTGTAATTTCCAGCATGAGAGAGAGAGAGAGAGAGAGAGAGAGAGAGAGAGAGAGAGAGAGAGAGAGAGAGAGAGAGAGAGTGGCCTTTGCTCGTCGGAATTGTGGCCAAGAATCAGTCGGCCTGATCGACTGGTTCAATTCCTATCAAACCGGTTCGACCGGGGTTTGATTGGGCAGAACCGGTTCGGTTCTTGGCTCAATTTGGTACCAATTTTAAGCAATTTCATCCTTATTATGATTGATTGACTCAATTGAATTGAATTTGATTAAATTAGATTGAACCAATTTGAAATACAAGTACGAATTCACCAATCTTAACTTGTTTGACTCAATTGCACTTCAATTTGAGTTAAATTGCATTGCCAAACTAGACTCATGAATTTGATTGAAGTCTAATTAGCCAAATTGAACTTCAATTCATCAAATTGTATGTTAGTCTAGAGTGGGTCAAGTTGAATTGTATTAATTAGACCAATTAGTCTTGGATTTCTCAATCATTGGATCACTAAATTGGTCAAATTGACTCAAATTAATGTGAATCTTCCAAAATTGATTTCGAATTTGAGTTTCATATATCATCTGTCTTAATTACGCAAATCATGAAGAACCGATTGGAATCTCTAATTAGGGCTAAAATTGGGGGTTTTCAATCTTGGCTTGGAATTTTAAAATTGATTTGAAAATTGAATACAATATGACCTTTAGATAAAATGTTGTGAAGGAAACTATTCTAAAAAATGAATTAATTTCATTTTTGGTCGATTTGAACCAAATTCAGTAAATTGGGAAAAAGTTGATTCTCAACCGATTTTTGTAAAATTGATGATGCCAAAGTGAAAAGCTAAAAAGAAATTGATTTAGGTCTTTTTGAATTTTTTTCAATTTTTTTGGACAAAATGTTGATCAAAAGTTAACATTTTAGGAAAAGTTATATACACATTTACCTTTACCAAAAAAAAAAGTTAACATTTTAGTACTTATATACTAAAATGTCAATTATGGGTCAAACTTTGAATGTTTTGAAAATTGATTGTGCAAAAGTGAAATTGACACTATTTTGGAGTTTTTCATGCAAAAAACTAAAATCTGACTTTGGGTTGACTTTTGGTCAAAGTTTTACAAAAAATTCAACTCAAAAGTCAATTCTTTAACTTTTTAAAATTGAAATGCAAAAAGCTAGAAAGTGAATGGTTAATGCTAATTCTGATGCTAAGTGACTCTTTTTGGTTGAAGATTGGGTTCTGTCGTGATCGGAAACTCTAATCTCAAGCTTTTACCTTTTAAGATGCGTCAGCTAAAAATTAGGTGTCAACAGCTATCCCTCTTTGAGAGGGAGTTCAAAGAGGTTCATCTCCAAGATCAAATGATACCTGCGATATTTAGTCGACTCCATTGGAGATAAAAGGAAAATAACAAAATGAATGACATTTGATTAGAAGACGCACTTATGAAACTTACCTCGAGCCTTGGTATTGATCTCACCATTGATGTTCTCATCTCTCTTTCTCTCGGCCATGTAGTGTAAATGGTAAGGAAAGAAAGGGTGGTGATGAAAGGAAGGAAAAGAAAGGATGGAGATGAAAGAAAGGAAAAGAAAGGAGGAGTAGTCTTTCCATTATAAGAAAGGGGTTTCGACTAGAAGGAATAGTCTTACCATTGTACGAAATGGGTTTCAACTAAAAGGAGTGTTCTTACCATGTAACAATAGATTTCAACAAAAAGGGAATGAATCGGTCACAGTTACTAACATTTATCATGTCGATTCGAAAAGGGAATGGTCATGAGTGCGAGAGCACATCATGCCAATTTAAAGAGGTCACATGTGCGAAAGCTCACTATGCCTAATTTTGAAAAAGGGGATGGTAATAAGTGCAAGAGCACATCGTGCCGATTTGAAAATGTCACGGGTGCGAAAGCTCATCATGCCTAATTTGAAAAAGGGGATGGTCATGATTGTGAGAGCACATCATGCCAATTTGAAAAGGTCACTAGCGCGAAAACTCACCATGTCGACTTGAGAACGGAAGAGGATAATGAAGATCCGCTTCACTTGGGGAATTTTGATTTGAGAATGACTGCAAGCTGCAATTACTTGGATATTAAAGATCCAAAGCTACTAACTTGCATCCACTTGGAAAAACTATTGAAAAGGAATCATTCAAGATTGCATAACTAATCAACTAAGAAATTTAATCAAATGAAACTTTGAACGTCATTCAAATAATTGTCGATCAATCTCTTGGTAAATGCCATCAATTTGTCAAAATTCCTTTAAAGGAAAACTTCGAACAAAAAGATTTTGATATCTTCAAAAAGGGTTAGTTAAAAATGCCAAGTTGAAGTACCTTAATCGAAAAGGTCTTCGTATCATGGCTCTTACGAAGGCTTTTATTCCCATCCATTAATGTGGGATTCCAACTTCGATCACTAGGGATACCTCATATAACTTATGCCAAAGGCTTTTGGAAATATTCACGGTAAATACAATATGATCAATCAAAAAGGTCTTTTGAAGGACTGTAACGTAGGTTTGGTCATGCGTTTACACGAAGGATTGTCACTTTGAGGCCAAGAAAGAAGTGTAATCAATATCTTCATTGGGTTAGCAAGTCAAGAACCTTGAAGATATGATAAGACAGGATTGCTTCCACTCCTTCAAGTGGTAGCTTCTTTGTGAAATCTTCATGTTTACTTGAACCATTCCAATCGGGGGAGATTTTGAGAGGGTTGTAATGTCGATTCGGATGAGGCTCAAAAGGCTTAAAATTTTGTAGAAGGAATTTTAAAAAGATGGTGATTAACTTGGCATTATTACCAAATCATCAAATCTTGATGCGATTTGACTCTTGAAACTTGTCTCGAGAGTTCATTTTTTCTTGCAACACAAGAGCTTTGCTCTTTTTTAAGCATCTTTTGCAATTGAAATTTTGTTTTCATCAAAGCATGTTGCTTTTGATGCATTTTCTTTTTCATGGACATCTGCCTTATTTTTATTAAGCACACTGCTTTTTCACGTCCCATAATATTTATCTTTTAAGCTCTTAGGACTCTCGAGACACTCTTCACATATTCACCAATTTTTTCAAATTTTCTAGGTAAATCATATGCATTGCCCCAATATGGAGAAATAATCACAACTTGGGCTTTAAATAAACATACTTAAAGATCCACTTGGTTAAGCAAAGGATAGAAGTGCTTAGGTAGAGGAAATAATGCTTTTCTTTACTTTGGGATGCTTCGAGCTTCCATAAAAATCCACCTGTAGTTACCATAAGAAAGTTGACACTAGAGAAGCAATAAAATCTTTTTTAATCTTTTTACTCCAAAAATGATCAACCATAACCTCCTAATTTGTCTCAATGTGGAGTGGTTCTTGACAATGGTACTTTATCCTAAGTGTTTAGGATAAAGAAATGAAATACCTTTTATCACTTCAATCTATGTATTCAATGCGAATAAATCCTATGTCCTACGACAAAGGTTTAGTTTTATCGCTCAACTCTAAAAAATGAATAGAGATGTGTTTGGATTAAGCTTGCCTTTTGTCATCTTAAGTGCTTTGACTTGACATGACTAGCATTCACTTTTGCTTTGCCAAAAAATCATTTGTTTAAATTATCCTCCGTGAGGATTTTTTTATGCATGATGTGTTTTCCAATGTATGAATAAATAATTTGAAGAATGCCATTCAAATTCTTCAAACTCATATTTTCAAACTTGGAATTGTTTTTCCAACTTTTGAAAAACTTTGGAAGGTATTTTTGAAAAAACGTTGACAAAGAGCATTTTTTCCAAGGTTTTGTTCACTTACTTCACAATGGGTAGTTGACAGCAAGGAGATTATGTCGACGTATAATTCTTGACACAGCGTTGCCTTTGAGTTTGGTCTCGGCAAGAGTGTTGTTTCCTAACAAAAGGAAGGAAACAATGTCAAAGAATTATATTGGAAAGAAATAAATTGGAATTATACAATTTGCTCTTCTGCTTGATTCCATATCAGAAAACACCTCCAATTTCCTTGTGAATGTTTTGATACCTACAAAATGAACAAATGCATTTATGCAATGTATGCATGATATGCATGATCCAAGTGACCTAAAAGTGATTAGTCTTGCTCGAAAAATAGCTACACGACCTTTCATTCATGGAAAATATTTCTTGACAGCATCTGCATTTATAAGATTTGGCAATTCTTGATCATCCATTTTGGTAAGAAGTAAGGCTCCACAAGATAATACCTTCTTTACAGCATATGGGCCCTCGTAATTCGGGGTGAACTTTCCGCGAGGATCCAATGTGTTGGACATAACCTTCTTTAGGACAAGATCATTAACCTCAAAGTGCCTCGGTCGAACTTTGCGATAGAAGGACTTCGCCACTCGCTTTTAATAACTTTGCCCATGACATAAAGATTTTAACCTCTTTTCGTCAATAATGTTAAATTGTTCATATCTTTGTTGAATTCATTCGGTTTCGGAAAGCTTCAAATGTGAGAATACCCTTAGTGAAGGAATCTCCACTTCCACGGGTAGAGCAACCTCCGTTCCATATACAAGTGAGAACGGAGTTGCCCCAATTGAAGTACAGATTGAAGTTCGATCTGTCATTAGTGCATATGGCAATTGTTTGTGCTAATCATGATAATTCTCAGCAATCTTCGATATAATTTTCTTTATGTTTTTGTTTGCCGCTTCCACAGCTCCATTCATTTGCGGGCGGCATGGTGAAGAATTCAAGTGACGAACGTGAAATTCATTAAGCAATTCGTCCACTATCTTGTTTAAATTGGATCCATTGTCGGTGATGATTTCTTCGGGAACTCCATATCGAGCAATTATATCACGACGAAGGAATTTTGCCACATTCTTTGTGGTGACATTGGCGTATGAATTTGCTTTGATCCATTTGGAGAAATAGTCAATGACCACCAAAATAAAGCAATGCCCATTTGAAGCTTTAGGATTGATGGGTCCAATAAAATCAATCCTCCACATAGAAGAGGGTCATGTTTCAGACATTTGATCTTGTCCCCATAAACTTGGCATTAATGACATTATCGCACGTGTTGAATGCAGTCCGTCTCCATTGTCAACCAATAATATCCAAGTCTCATGATTTTCTTTGCTAAGAGGTGACCATTCATGTGTGGGCCACATTCTCCCTCATGTATTTTTTTCATCAACTGATTGGCTCCTTTGGCATCCACGCACCTTAGCAAAACCAAATCGAAGGATCTTTTATAAAAAGAGCATCTCCACTCACAAAGAATTTTGATGCTAATTTCATCAAATATTTTCCATCAGCTGTTTGACTCCCTTCGGGAAATGTGCCTTTTTGGAGATAGGTCATGATATCGTAATACCATAGTTCGCCATAGGATTTTTCTTTAATTGTTATGTAATAAGCCGGACGTTCAAGGATTTCAATTTTGAGGGGCTCAATGTCTAATCCATCCATAACTTGTAACATTGATGACAAGGTTGCCAAAGTATTGGCAAATTGATTTTTAGACCTTGGTAGCTACTCGAAAGATATCTCTACAAATTCTACAATTAATTCTCCAAGAAATTTGTGATATGGTATCAATTTTGAAGCGCGTATTTGCCATTCACCTTCAGTTTGAAGAATGATGAGTGCGGAATCACCTTACACTTGTAATCTTTTAACCTTCATATCAATGGCAAGTTGTAAGTCGAGGATACAAGCTTCATATTTTGAGATGCTGGTACATGGAAAAACTAGCTTTGCGGCCACGGGATAATGTTAACCCATTGGGGAGATAAGGACTTCCCCAGTGCCCGAACCAGATAAGTTAATGGCACCATCAAAATACATAATCCATTTGTCATGTGAAATCAAGAGAATGCGTTTATCTGCAAAATCCATTCCATTAGGGCCTTCTAATTGCTTTGAACTTTTAGCTAGCATATCAACTATGGCTCGACCCTTGATAGATTTTTGTGCCATAGTTTACACATCAAACTCGAATATGAGAATTTGCCACTTAGCTAATTTTCCAACGAAAGCAAGCTTCTCTAAGAGGTACTTGATTGAGTCATTATCGGTCACTAACAAGACTTGATAATGAAGTGTATATTGACGTAACCGATGTAATACACATACATCGGTCAAATGATAATATATCGCACACTCCGTTCCATCTCTTGATCTCTTTTGGGCTAGCATGGCTCCCAATGATTCATCATGGATGGTCAAGTAGAGAATCAATGGTACTTCGGGAGTTGGCAATAAAAGATGGACATGGACTTGGTCAAATGGAGCAGGATGAGAATTTAAAACTAACTCCAACATTCGGTCAAATGGGTGATGATACGAAGAAGAGCTATGCATGATGTATGTCTGATCTTTCAAAAAGAAATACCCTAACAACCACATTTATGTTTGCTACATACCTCTATCCTATAATTATTCCCTTAATTGTCGTTACCTCGATCGCGTCCTCCCGTTGTTCCCCAGCATTTCAATTTCGCTAACTGTAAACCTCCGCTGGATCTATCCACCAAAAAAGCAGCCCGTCTCCTCCAGAGAACAGCCCTCGGTCTCCGGCATTGTGATGAAGAAGACTACCCACGCTATGATGGAGACCACCACGAATGAGAAGGCAGCCTGGCCGAGGGACATCGGCTTGTCCAGCACTTAGAATATAGATGATATCAGTGCACTCGCCTCTTGGTTCGCAGCAAAGGCGATAGCAAATCCCTATGCTTGCAGCTTAAGTGGGAATACCTCAGAGTTGAAAACCGAAGTGAAAGGCCCCATCCCTACGGAGGAGGAGGCCATGTAAAGGAATAATGAGGTGATGTACATTTTTACCACTTACATTTGCTTCATGTCATTTGGGTCGTCGATATGCTTTGTGTCGATTTGGTCAATCTTCACAAGACATGTTCTGAGGATGACAAGAGACACAAACATCCCACCTATGCTACTCAACGGCAACAACGGTCACCCGAGCTTGTCAAGAAGCAAAGTGGCCACGAGGATGCATATCGTCTTTGCATTTTCGACTAGGATGGTCAATAAGATCTTCTTGTCAGAGGACATGAAGCCAACCTTCTCTAAGAAACGAGCAATGTAAAGGAGGATAATGTCAATTCTAGAGGCCTTTTGGAATAATTGGATCATAATGGGGCAGAGTAGCGTGTAGTAGAGAGATGGACTCGGGTGGCGGAAGGAGATCCTGCCACATGCCCTCCCCAATGCTTGGCACAATGACAACGTCATCATTCAACTCTGGAGGGATGCCAGCAGCCGCCTTGATATTTTTAAAATTGGATTTTAGTTTCCTCCTTGGAGGCGAAGATCTTGGCGAGGATGCGCTTCGCTTTGAGCAGCTTTCCTCGCATGATGAGCCATTGGGGGGATTCCAGCATGGTGAGGACCATGATATGGCGAGCAGGACCAAGGAGATTGCTCCCTCGCATAGCATGAGACACCAACCATTGAAATTGATCATGGAGAACATATAATTGCAGGCATAGCCAAGAGCGATGCCTACATTAATGAACACCTAAAAAATCGAAACATATAATGAAAAAGAAAAAAAATGATAACATATAAAAAAGTGAAAAAGATGCTCAAAATTAGAAAAAACAAAGAGGAAAAGGAGTGAGTACCTCAAAGAAAGAGGTGAAGCACCCACGGTAAGAGGCGGGGGAGAACTTAGCCATGTAGATGGGGGTGATTGTAAGGGCGTAGCTGACTCCGACATGATCAATGATGCGGCCTAACAAGATGATGAAGTTATTGGAAGCTAAGCCCATAAATAAAGGCCCAATGAAGAAGATGAATCCCACCAAGAAGATGGTTAACCGGCGACTGATCCTATGGGCAGTCCACCCTGCAAATACCGACCCAAGAAGTGTAAATACGTGGAGGTTCAGAGTCAGTCGATCAACATGCTTGTCGGCTAGCTCCTATTCCTTCTTTGTGGTAGTTAACGTCTCGCTCTGCACTCCTATTTTTGCCAAAATAAAAAAACACAAGAAAATATTATTTATCGTCATAACATTATCACGTAAATTATAACCATATACAAGATATTGAAAAAATAAAAAAATATTAAGTTCCCTATTTTCTCCATTTTATTTGAATTTATTTTCCTAATACATGTGATTATAAAATAAGAATCATAAGAATTAATAAATGCGACGAAGTTTATCAGAAATTAACTTGATTGGCTCAAATAGGAAAAAGAAAACATGGATGATGTTATCCAATATTAAGTAATATATTTTTTTATTTCCTATTCATTAAAATATGACTTTTGGTGATAGATCTATCATTTGTATCGATAATAAAGCTAGACAAGAAAAATTAATGACTAAGATATAACTAACTTTTTTTTTTGTTTTCTACAAAGACCGATTCACTGTATGAAAAATTAATTCACAGGTATATACTTCAAAGCTTCATGGACGACCATAGGGTAAGTCTTCTCATGAGAGAGAGAGAGAGAGAGAGAGAGAGAGAGAGAAGAGGGGGGGGGGAGGACTTACCAAAGCTCAGCAGAAATGAGGTGAGCAAGGCCACCAGGGTGCATCTTAAGGCGTACTTCAGCTGTGCCCATGTAGGAGGATTGGAGTTCTCAATCAACTTCGATCGAATGGTCATGTTCACATTAGAATCTCTAGCTATGGGTGCTGATACCTGCAAAGTGAGTTGGCACCTTATGTAAGTCAATCGGTGGCATATAGAATATCTCATATAATGTTTTAAAAAATTTAGGTATTCTTGCATAATTGACAATTCTTATCATACTTTCAACCCATAGTTGACAATTCTTATACAATCACCATTGCTCATCCGAAGCTATATTCCTCAAGGCTACCACCATTCTATTTACGAAGCTGGATAAACATATCTTAAAAGCAGAAAAACGTTTTTCAAAAATGATATTTTTTTAATTTAAATGTGAACTTGTCATGCATGCATAATGCATATCTTGATATCTTCATTGATCCGTCTAATTTCAGACAGCATATCAATGCAGTCAAGAAAGTCACATATAATCTATCATAAACCCTAGATACTTAATCAAATATAATTTGGATCGTCTCCAATTATGTAATCCCAAAAATAATTGTTCCATTATCCTAATCATGAATGCAACATTCAATTCACTCACATAATGCAATTTGATTAAAAAAAATCGGTCTACCGTCATATAAAACATTAATGAGGAACTAGCAAAAATTATAAACAAAATACCAATCGAATCTCTCTTAACAAGCGGTTTGCATCCTCACGTCCTGGAGAAGCCATATGCGCCCATCTGCAAATATGAACTGACACAATGTGATGCCATCTAACTTGTGCTTTAATTCTGGGGTTGTTAGATTTATGAATAAATATGCATGTTAAAAAAAATTATTTGTATACACTATGCATATATATATTAGCTTACTGCTTGTGCATTGCTCTGGTGGTGGAACTATCAAAACCATAGTGTGATAAACATAAAAACATAACACATTAGATTCGTTTGGCATTAAATATAAATTTTGCAAGGAAGAAAGTGAGAGTTTAAATTATGTCAGGCTTCATCTAGTCCAAATCATAAATTTACCCTAATCCTAATAGGAACTCGTGAAGATCTCGAACCTTCTTCAATCCTTCCATGGTTCAGTTCTTCCATCATCTCATGTCATTCATTCACGCATCACAATCAATGAAAAGCATTAGAATGTTCACATAAAAGAAATGATCAACAAGGAACTTCAACAAATCGAGGAGATCCTTTGAAATGATTGATGCATATAATCAATAAAGCCGATCAACCTCCTAACCACAACCATTAATAACATATTACTTTTTTGAGTTTCCTTTTTATGACATCTTCTATTTTCAATATTTCTTTTTCCCCAAGGAAAAGCTATCTAAAAATCAAATTGTCCTAAAAATCAGGAAATAGAATTTCCCAAACAGTGTGAACCTAAACTAATTTGAACTCAATTAAAATTATTTCTAAGATTCTACTACCTAACTAAGACTTGAAGTTCCTTATCATTTTTATATTTTTTAATTAATTTTTTTTATAGCTTTCGTTTTTATACTTTTATTTCTTTTATTTCCTCTATTTCTTTTATAGTCCCTTTCGTAGTCCATCACATCCAGAACACGGATTCCTGCTTTGCTAAGTTTCCCTTTGCCTCTTTCATTTATTCGTTTTTTCCAACATTGTGCAATTACTCCTACAGAGACATGATCAACTCTTTGCTATGTTCATTATTCACTTAGTTTTGTTCGTTGTTGTTTTAGCTTCAAAAAATTAATGCCATCAAACATCTCATTAACTCAGTAATTCCAGTCACCTAACACAATCTTTTGAATGAGAATTATTCCAATCCTGAGCAAACAAGTTCATGCGAGGGTTCATTAACTTCTAAGTCCACAGCCACGTCAGGAAGTAATTTGATATCAATCCAAGCATCATCAATCAAAAAAGAAAAAGCCATGGCCGGCGAGCAAGAAATTCATTCAATCGAATCACATGATAAAACTAAATGGCAGAGGTTCAAATGATTTGTTCACCAATGAAACTTTTACTGATGCGAATCTACATGTGGCGGAGAGTAATGAGCATAGACATGAATCAAAGCCATCAAGTGTACATACAAATAGGCAAGGGTCAAGTTGAACAATATGCATAGATAGGTCTTAGCCAATAAGAAAATTTTCAACAACAATCATGCAAACATGCCTAAAGTCTTCTCGATTATAGCCAAACACAAAAGTACTTCAACACGAGAGGAAGCATAATGAAAAATGGCTCTGAAGTTTCTTTTATCACAACTTACATATCTACTGACCTGGTTCATGAATTTCATCAAACAGGTGGTGGACATATGGGACAAAGAACTCATATGAAGATGTAAATCCATAATTCATATTTTAATAATCACAAACGCAGTGAAACATATTCAAATCACTAACAGGAACTCAATGGTAGACAATCTTCAATGAATCGATAGCTAAAGATTTCTTGGTCTCTGTTGAGCATGCAAAAGGACCGAAATAGAAAACTATGTTCTTAGCTTAGTGAAACTGACTTGTTAGCTTCAACTAGCGAGTGTCGGAGAGCAGAGGTGTTAGACGCGTCAGTGATGAAGATCCGGTGAAGGTGGATGGATCAACAATCCAATTCTTCAAGCACTTAGATATGGAAATAGAGTTAAACATAGGAGTTTCCACACAGCTCGAGAATGGCAAGTGGTGACGGTTGACGATGGCTATGGCTGCTTGAAATTGATGAGGAAAGCCGCTGTAAATGTTGGTTAAATGATTTAGACTTAATCCAAAAATGAAAACTAGAGAACAACAAATAACTTAGCTTCAATGTGGTTGTAGTAATCGAATGATGAAAAGCTTGAAGTGAAGAATCCAAGTTCGATCGAGTTTCAATCCCGGCTTAAAATGAGCGCGAGAGATGTTGCGTCACAATGAGCAATAGAAATCGTATCTCTCTGCACCACCATCGATAATTAGACCTATCAAAATGGGTCATAAACCCATTTCTTAACCCATATATTAGTAAATGGATCATAAATGGGTATATATACAATATGGGTATTAAATGGGTATTAAATGGGTTATAAATGGATTTATAATTTATTTAAACTCAACTCATCTCTCTTGCCCTCACTCACTTTTGCCCTAACTATTTCATTTTCAATCTCAAATAGGTACTTGTGGATCCCTAAAAGTATCGTAAAAAGTAAGAATAAAGTACTAGATTGAAAAAAAGGTTAATGCCATTGAAAATTCATCCAAGAGGCCTATATCACTCATTGACTATTCACATTCCGTTCATTTTAACACATAATAAATTAAATGAGCCTTATTTCTTTCAAATATTTCTAGGTAGTCCTTAGTTTACAATGTAAAAAATATATATTTGACTCGATAGTAGATGATCATTGAATTTTTTTATTCATTATATGATGTCATCTATAGCTTATACTCAGTAATTAACTAAGTTTTATACACAATCTATTAATTTTTATTCATGTTATTTTTCATCTTCATAAAAGCTCATGTCTCAAATATTTAATTGAAAAAAATGGCCGTCTTGGATTTAAGAAGAACTTGTTTGTGTAATAAAACAACGAAAAATTTAAGTGAAATATACACACCATTAATCCTTATTTTGGGAGCTTATGTCATCATATGATAATATATCGCACACTCCCTTCCATCTCTTAATCTCTTTTGGGCTAGCATGGCTCCCAATAATTCATCATGGATGGTCAAGTAGAGGATCAACGATACTCCGAGAGTTGGCAATAAAAGATGGACATGGACTTGGTCAAATGGAGAAAGATGAGAATTTAAAACTAACTCTAACATTCGGTCAAATGGGTGATGATACGAAGAAGAGCCATGCATGATGTGTGTCTGATCTTTCAAAAAGAAAAACCCTATGTAAGGACCTTGGCCCCACCACGCTTTCGCTGCGCCGCTGCGCCACTCCTTGTGTAATATTGTCCGCTTTGGACACTAAGTTCTCACGGTTTTAAAACGCGTTACACAAGGGTTAGGGGCCAAGCCTTATAAACAACCCAAAGACTCCCCCCTAAGCGATGTGGGACAGAGACATGCCCCCTTGCCATCCTAGAAGCCTGCCAGGAGCCGCTCCTTATCCAGGCCCTCGGACCCCGGCGACCACTCCCTGCCCTCGTCGGACCGGGTCATTACACCCTAACAACCACATTTATGTTTGCTACATACCTCTATCCTATAATTATTCCCTTAATTGTCGTTACCTCGATCGCGTCCTCCCGTTGTTCCCCAGCATTTCAATTTCGCTAACTGTAAACCTCCGCTGGATCTATTCACCAAAAAAGCAGCCCGTCTCCTCAAGAGAACAGCCCTCGGTCTCCAGCATTGTGATGAAGAAGACTACCCACGCTATGATGGAGCCCACCACAAATGAGAAGGCAGCCTGGCCGAGGGACATCGGCTTGTCCAGCACTTAGAATATAGATGATATCAGTGCACTCGCCTCTTGGTTCGCAGCAAAGGCGATAGCAAATCCCTATGCTTGCAGCTTAAGTGGGAATACCTCAGAGTTGAAAACCGAAGTGAAAGGCCCCATCCCTACGGAGGAGGAGGCCATGTAAAGGAATAATGAGGTGATGTACATTTTTACCACTTACATTTGCTTCATGTCATTTGGGTCGTCGATATGCTTTGTGTCGATTTGGTCAATCTTCACAAGACATGTTCTGAGGATGACAAGAGACACAAACATCCCACCTATGCTACTCAACGGCAACAACGGTCACCCGAGCTTGTCAAGAAGCAAAGTGGCCACGAGGATGCATATCGTCTTTGCATTTTCGACTAGGATGGTCAATAAGACCTTGTCGGAGGACATGAAGCTAGCATTCTCTAAGAAACAAGCAATGTAAAGGAGGATAATGTCAATTCCAGAGGCCTTTTGGAATAATTGGATGATAATGGCGCAAAGGAGCGTGTAGCTGATGGATGGGCTCGGGGTGGCAGAGGAGATCCCGCCACACGCCCTCCCCGATGCTTGGCACAATGATAATGTCATCATTCCACTCTAGAGGGATGCTAGCAGCCGCCTTGATATTTTTAAAATTGGAGTTAAGCTTCCTCCTTGGAGGCCGAGATCTTTGCGAGGATGCGCTTCACTTTAAGCAGCTTTCCTCGCATGATGAGCCATAGGGAGGATTCCAACATGGCGAGGACCATGATGGCGAGCAGAACCAAGCAGATTGCTTCCTCGCATAGCATGAGATGCTAACCGTTGAAATTGATCTCGAAGAGGATATAATTGCAGGCGTAGCCGAGAGTGATGCCGGCGTTAATGAACACCTAAACCACCGAAACATATAATGAAAAAGACAAAAAATGATAACATATTAAAAAGTGGAAAAGATGCTCAAAATTAGAAAAAAAAAAAAGGAAAATGAGTGAGTACCTCGGGGAAGGAGGTGAAGCACCCACGGTAAGAGGCGGGGGAGACCTTAGCCATGTATGTGGGGGTGATTGTACGGGCGTAGCCGATGCTGACATGAGCGATGATGGGGCCCAACAAGATGATGAAGTTATTGATAGCAAAGCCCATGAATCAGGGCCCAAGGAAGTAGATGAATCCCCCCAAGAAGATGGTTAACCGGTGACCGATCCTATCGGCGGTCCACCCTGCAAACACCGACCCAAGAAGTATAAATATGTGGAGGATCAGAGTAAGTCAGTCAACATGCTTGTCAGCTAACTCCTTGTCCTTCTTTACGGTAGTTAACGTCTCGCTCTGCACTCCTATTTTTGCCAAAATAAAAAAAAACAAGAAAATCTTATTTATCATTATAACATTATCACGCAAATTATAACCATATACAAGAAATTGAAAAAAAAAATTAAGTTCTCTTTTTTCTCCATTTTATTTGAATTTATTTTCCTACAACATGTGATTATAAAATAAGAATTATGAGAACTAATAAATGCGACAGAGTTTATCAGAAATTAACTTGAATGGCTCAAAAAGGAAAAAGAAAACATGGATGATGTTATCCAATATTAAGTAATATTTTGTTTATTTTGTTTCCTGTTCATTAAAATATGACTTTTGGTGATAGATCTATCAGTTGTATCGATAATAAAGCTAGACAAAAAACAATAATGACTAAGATATAACTAACTTTTTTTGTTTTCTACAAAGACTGATTCACTGTGTGGAAACTTAATTCATAGGTATATACTTCAAAGCTTCATAAATGACCATAGGGTAAGTCTTCTCGAGAGAGAGGGGGGGGGGAGGGAGGACTTACGACAGGCCAGCATAAAATGAGGTGATGGAGGCCACCGGGGTGCATCTTTAGGCGTACTTCAGCTATGCTTATGTTGTAGGATTGGAGTTCTCATTCAACTTCGATTGGATGGCCCTGTTCACATTAGAATCTCTAGTTGTGGGTGTTGATACCAGCAAAGTCAGTCGGCAGCTTATGTAAGTCAATCGGTGGCATATAGAATATCTCATATAATGTTTAAAAAAATTAGGTATTCTTGCATAATTGACAATTCTTATCCTACTCTCAACCCATAGTTGACAATTCTTATACAATCACCATTGCTCATCCGAAGCTATATTCTTGAATGCTACCACCATTCTGTTTACGAAGCAAAATGAACATATCTTAAAAGTAGAAAAATGTTTTTCAAAAACGATATTTCTTTAATTTAAATGCGAACTTGTCATGCAAGCATAATGCATATCTTGATATCTTCATTGATCCGTCTAATTTCAGATAGCATATCAATGCAGTTAAGAAAGTCATAAATAATATATCATAAACCCTAGATACTTAATCAAACATAATTTGGATCGTCCACAATTATGTAATCCCAAAAATAATTGTTTCATTCTCCTAATCATGAATGCAGCATTCAATTCACTCACATAAAGAAATTTGATTAAAAAAAATTGGTCTACCATCATATAAAACATTAACGAGGAACTAGCAGAAATTATAAACAAAATACCGGTTGAATCTCTCCTAAAAAGCAGCTTGCATCCTCGCGTCCTGGAGAAGCCATATGCGCCCGTCTACAAATATGAAGTTATTGGTAGCGAAGTTAAGAGGCGGGGGAGACCTTAGCCACGTAGGTGGGGGTGATTGTAAGGGCGTTGCCGATGCTGACATGAGCGATGATGGGGCCCAATAAGATGATGAAGCTATTGGTAGCGAAGCCCATGAATCAGGGCCCAAGGAAGTAGATGAATCTCCCCAAGAAGATGGTTAACCGGCGACCGATCCTATCGGCGGTCCACCCTGCAAACACCGACCCAAGAAGTGTAAATATGTGAAGGATCAGAGCAGTCAGTCAACATGCTTGTCGGCTAGCTCATTGTCCTTCTTTAAGGCAGTTAACGTCTCGCTCTTCACTCCTATTTTTGCCAAAAAAAAAGAAAATCTTATTTATCATTATAACATTATCACGCAAATCATAACCATATGCAAGAAATTAAAAAAATATTAAGTTCTCTTTTTTCTCCATTTTATTTGAATTTATTTTCCAACAACATGTTATTATAAAATAAGAATTATGAGAAGTAATAAATGCGACAGAGTTTATCAGAAATTAACTTGATTGGCTCAAAAAGGAAAAAGAAAACATGGATGATGTTATCCAATATTAGGTAATATTATTATTATTTTTTCCTGTTCATTAAAATATGACTTTTGGTGATAGATCTATCAGTTGTATCGATAATAAAGCTAGACAAAAAAAAATGACTAAGATATAACTAACTTTTTTTCTTTTTCTCCAAAAACTGATTCACTGTATGGAAAATTAATTTGCACGTATATACTTCAAAGCTTCATGGACGACCATAGGGTAAGTCTTCTCATGAGAGAAGGGGGGAGGGACTTTCGACAGCCCAGCATAAATGAGGTGACGGAGGACAACGGGGTGCATCTTCAGGCGTACTTCAACTGTGCTTATGTAGTAGGATTGGAGTTCTCAATCAACTCTGATTGAATGGTCCTGCTCACATTAGAATCTCTAGTTATGGGTGTTGATACCTGCAAAGTCAGTTGGCACCTTATGTAAGTCAATTGGCGGCATATAGAATATCTCATATAACGTTTTAAAAAATTTAGGTATTCTTGCATAATTGACAATTCTTATATACTCTCAACCCATAGTTGACAATTCTTATGCAATCACCATTGCTCATCCGAAGCTATATTCCTGAAGGCTACCGCCATTCTGTTTACGAAACTTGATGAACATATCTTAAAAGTAGAAAAATGTTTTTCAAAAATGATATTTCTTTAATTTAAATGCGAACTTGTCATGCATGCATAATGCATATCTTGGTATCTTCATTGATCCGTCTAATTTCAGACAGCATATCAATGCAGTTAAGAAAGTCATATATAATCTATCATAAACCCTAGATACTTAATCAAACATAATTTGGATCGTCCCCAATTATGTAATCCCAAAAATAATTGTTCCATTATCCTAATCATGAATGCAACATTCAATTCACTCACATAAAGAAATTTGATAAAAAAAATCGGTCTAACATCATATAAAACATTAACGAGGAACTAGAAGAAATTATAAACAAAATACTGATTGAATCTCTCCTAACAAGCAGTTTGCATCCTCGCGTCCTGGAGAAGCCATATGCGCCCGTCTACAAATATGAAGTTATTGGTAGCGAAGTTAAGAGGCAGGGGAGAACTCAGCCACGTAGATAGGGGGTGATTGTAAGGGTGTAGCCGACTCCGACTTGAGCAATGATGCGGCCTAACAAGATGATGAAGTTATTGGAAGCTAAGCCCATGAATAACGGCCCAATGAAGAAGATGAATCCCACCAAGAAGATGGTTAACCGACGATTGATCCTATAGGCGGTCCATCCTGTAAACACCGACCCAAGAAGTGTAAATATATGGAGGTTCAGAGTCATTCGATCAACATGCTTGTCGGCTAGCTCCTGGTCCTTCTATATGATAGTTAACGTCTCGCTCTGCACTCCTATTTTTGCCAAAATAAAACAAAACACAAGAAAATATTATTTATCATCATAACATTATCATGTAAATTATAACCATATACAAGATATTAAAAAAATAAAAAAAAATTAAGTTCCCTATTTTCTCCTTTTTATTTGAATTTATTTTCCTAATACACGTGATTATAAAATAGGAATCATCAAAATTAATAAATGCGACGAAGTTTATCAGAAATTAACTTGGTTGGCTCAAAAAGGAAAAAGAAAACATGGATGATGTTATCCAATATTAAGTAATATTTTTTTATATTTTTTCCCGTTCATTAAAATATGACTTTTGGTGATAGATCTATCAGTTGTATCGATAATAAAGCTAGACAAAAAAAATAACGACTAAGATATAACTAACTTTTTCTGTTTTCTACAAAAACCGATTCACTGTATGGAAAATTAATTCACAGGTATATACTTCAAAGCTTCATGGACGACCATAGGGTAAGTCTTCTCATGAGAGAAGGGGGGAGGGGACTTTCGACAGCCCAGCATAAATGAGGTGACGGAGGCCACCGGGGTGCATCTTAAGGCGTACTTCAGCTGTGCTTATGTAGTAGGATTGGAGTTCTCAATCAACTCCGATTGAATGGTCCTGCTCACATTAGAATCTGTAGTTGTGGGTGTTGATACCTGCAAAGTCAGTTGGCACCTTATGTAAGTCAATTGGTGGCATATAAAATGTCTCATATAACGTTTTAAAAAATTTAGGTATTCTTGCATAATTGACAATTCTTATCATACTCTCAACCCATAGTTGACAATTCTTATACAATCACGTACCATTGCTCACCCGAAGCTATATTCCTGAATGCTACCACCATTCTGTTTACGAAGCAAAATGAACATATCTTAAAAGTAGAAAAATGTTTTTCAAAAACGATATTTCTTTAATTTAAATGTGAACTTGTCATGCATGCATAATGCATATATTGGTGTCTTCATTGATCCGTCTAATTTCAGACAGCATATCAATGCAGTGAAGAAAGTCATATATAATCTATCATAAACTCTAGATACTTAATCAAATATAATTTGGATCGTCCCCAATTATGTAATCCCAAAAATAATTGTTCCATTCTCCTAATCATGAATGCAACATTCAATTCACTCACATAAAGAAATTTGATAAAAAAAAATCAGTCTACCATCATAAAAAACATTAACGAGGAACTAGCAGAAATTATAAACAAAATACTGGTTGAATCTCTCCTAACAAGAAACTTGCATCCTCGCGTCCTGGAGAAGCCATATGCGGCCATCTACAAATATGAAGTTATTGGTAGCGAAGTTAAGAGGCGGGGGAGACCTTAGCCACGTAGGTGGGGGTGATTGTAAGGGCGTAGCCGATGCTAACATGAGCGATGATGGAGCCCAACAAGATGATGAAGCTATTGGTAGCGAAGCCCACGAATCAGGGCCCAAGGAAGTAGATGAATCCCCCCAAGAAGATGGTTAACCGGCAACCGATCCTATCGGCAGTCCACCCTGCAAACACTGACCCAAGAAGTGTAAATATGTAGAGGATCAGAGTAAGTCAGTCAACATGCTTGTCGGCTAGCTCCTTGTCCTTCTTTACGGTAGTTAACATCTCGCTTTGCACTCCTATTTTTGCCAAAATAAAAAAAAAACAAGAAAATCTTATTTATCATTATAACATTATCACGCAAATTATAACCATATACAAGAAATTTAAAAAAAAATATGAAGTTCTCATTTTTCTCCATTTTATTTGAATTTATTTTCTTCCAACATGCGTTTATAAAATAAGAATTATCAGAATTAATAAATGCGATGAAGTTTATCAGAAATTAACTTGATTGGCTCAAATAGGAAAAAGAAAACATGGATGATGTTATCCAATATTAAGTAATATTTTTTTTATTTTTTTCCTGTTCATTAAAATATGACTTTTGGTGATAGATTTATCAGTTGTATCGATAATAAAGCTAGACAAAAAAAAATAACGACTAAGATATAACTAACTTTTTCTGTTTTCTACAAAGACTGATTCACTGTATGGAAAATTAATTCACATGTATATACTTCAAAGCTTCATGGACGACCATAGGGTAAGTCTTCTCATGAGAGGGGGGGTGGGGAGAACTTACGACAGCCCAGCATAAATGAGGTGACGGAGGCCACTGGGGTGTATCTTAAGGCATACTTCAATTGTGCTTATGTTGTAGGATTGGAGTTCTCATTCAACTCCGATTGAATGGTCCTGTTCACATTAGAATCTATAGTTGTGAGTGTTGATACCTGCAAAGTCAGTTGGCACCTTATGTAAGTCAATCGGTGGCATATAGAATGTCTCATATAACGTTTTAAAAAATTTAGGTATTCTTGCATAATTGACTATTCTTATCATACTCTCAACCCATAATTGATAATTCTTATACAGTCACCAATGCTCATCCGAAGCTATATTCTTGAAGGCTACCGCCATTCTATTTATGAAGCTTGATGAACATATCTTAAAAGTAGAAAAATGTTTTTCAAAAATGATATTTCTTTAATTTAAATGCGAACTTGTCATGCATGCATAATGCATATCTTGGTATCTGCATTGATCCGTCTAATTTCAGACAGCATATCAATGCAGTTAAGAAAGTCATATATAATCTATCATAAACCCTAGATACTTAACCAAACATAATTTGGATCGTCCTCAATTATGTAATCCCAAAAATAATTGTTCCATTCTCCTAATCATGAATGCAACATTCGATTCACTCACATAAAGAAATTTCATTAAAAAAATCGGTCTAACCTCATATAAAACATTAACGAGGAACTAGCAGAAATTATAAACAAGACACCGGTTGAATCTCTCCGAGCAAGCAGCTTGCATCCTCGCGTCCTGGAGAAGCCATATGCGCCCGTCTACAAATATGAAGTTATTGGTAGCGAAGTTAAGAGGCGGGGGAGACCTTAGCCACGTAGGTGGGGGTGATTGTAAGGGCGTTGCCGATGCTGACATGAGCGATGATGGGGCCCAATAAGATGATGAAGCTATTGGTAGCGAAGCCCATGAATCAGGGCCCAAGGAAGTAGATGAATTCCCCCAAGAAGATGGTTAACCGGCAACCGATCGTATCGGTGATCCACCCTGCAAACACCGACCCAAGAAGTGTAAATATGTGGAGGATCAGAGTAAGTCAGTCAACATGCTTGTCGGCTAGCTCCTTGTCCTTCTTTACGGTAGTTAACGTCTCACTCTGCACTCCTATTTTTGACAAAATAAAAAAAAACAAGAAAATCTTATTTATCATTATAACATTATCACGCAAATTATAACCATATACAAGAAATTGAAAAAAAAAATATGAAGTTCTCTTTTTTCTCCATTTTATTTGAATTTATTTTTCCTCCAACGTGTGATTATAAAATAAGAATTATGAGAATTAATAAATGCGACAGAGTTTATCAGAAATTTAACTTGATTGGCTCAAAAAGGAAAAAGAAAACATGGATGATGTTATCCAATATTAAGTAATTTTTTTTTTTTTGTCCTTGTTTATTAAAATATGACTTTTGGTGATAGATCTTTCAGTTGTATCGGTAATAAAGCTAGACAAAAAAATAATGACTAAGATATAACTAACTTTTTCTGTTTTCTACAAAGACTGATTCACTTTATGGAAAATTTATTCACAGGTGTATACTTCAAAGCTTCATGGACGACCATAGGGCAAGTCTTCTCATGAGAGAGGGGGGGGGGGGGGGGGGACGTACGACAGCCTAGCATAAATGAGGTGACGGAGGCCTCTGGGGTGCATCTTAACACGTACTTCAGCTGTGCTTATGTAGTAGGATTGGAGTTCTCAATCAACCCCAATTGAATGGTCCTGTTCACATTAGAATCTCTAGTTGTGGCTGTTGATACCTACAAAGTCAGTTGGTACCTTATGCAAGTCAATTGGTGGCATATAGAATGTCTCATATAACGTTTTAAAAAATTTAGGTATTCTTGCATAATTGACAATTCTTATCGTACTCTCAACCCATAGTTGACAACTCTTATCCAATGACCATTGTTCATCCGAAGCTATATTCCTGAAGGCTACCGCCATTCTGTTTACGAAACTTGATGAACATATCTTAAAAGTAGAAAAATGTTTTTCAAAAACGATATTTCTTTAATTTAAATGCGAACTTGTCATGCATGCATAATGCATATCTTGGTATCTGCATTGATCCATTTAATTTCAGACAGCATATCAATGCAGTTAAGAAAGTCATATATAATCTATCATAAACCCTAGATACTTAACCAAACATAATTTGGATCGTCCCCAATTATGTAATCCCAAAAATAATTGTTCCATTCTCCTAATCATGAATGCAACATTCGATTCACTCACATAAAGAAATTTGATTAAAAAAATCGGTCTAACCTCATATAAAACATTAACGAGGAACTAGCAGAAATTATAAACAAGACACCGGTTGAATCTCTCCGAGCAAGCAGCTTGCATCCTCGCGTCCTGGAGAAGCCATATGCGCCCGTCTACAAATATGAAGTTATTGGTAGCGAAGTTAAGAGGCGGGGGAGACCTTAGCCACGTAGGTGGGGGTGATTGTAAGGGCGTTGCCGATGCTGACATGAGCGATGATGGGGCCCAATAAGATGATGAAGCTATTGGTAGCGAAGCCCATGAATCAGGGCCCAAGGAAGTAGATGAATCTCCCCAAGAAGATGGTTAACCGGCAACCGATCCTATCGGTGGTTCATCCTGCAAACACCGACCCAAGAAGTGTAAATATGTGAAGGATCAGAGCAGTCAGTCAACATGCTTGTCGGCTAGCTCCTTATCCTTCTTTACGGTAGTTAACGTCTCGCTCTGTACTCCTATTTTTGACAAAATAAAAAAAACAAGAAAATCTTATTTATCATTATAACATTATCACGCAAATTATAACCATATACAAGAAATTGAAAAAAAATATGAAGTTCTCTTTTTTCTCCATTTTATTTGAATTTATTTTTCCTCCAACGTGTGATTATAAAATAAGAATTATGAGAATTAATAAATGCGACAGAGTTTATCAGAAATTAACTTGATTGGCTCAAAAAGGGCAAAGAAAACATGGATGATGTTATCCAATATTAAGTAATATTTTTTATTATTTTTTTCCCTGTTCATTGAAATTTGACTTTTGGTGATAGATCTATCAGTTGTATTGATAATAAATCTAGACAAAAAAAATAATGACTAAGATATAACTAACTTTTTCTATTTTCTACAAAGACTGATTCACTGTATGGAAAATTTATTCACAGGTGTATACTTCAAAGCTTCATGGACGACCATAGGGCAAGTCTTCTCATGAGAGAGGGGGGGGGGGGGGGGGAGACTTACGACAGCCTAGCATAAATGAGGTGACGGAGGCCTCTGGGGTGCATCTTAACACGTACTTCAGCTGTGCTTATGTAGTAGGATTGGAGTTCTCAATCAACCCCAATTGAATGGTCCTGTTCACATTAGAATCTCTAGTTGTGGCTGTTGATACCTACAAAGTCAGTTGGCACCTTATGTAAGTCAATTGGTGGCATATAGAATGTCTCATATAACGTTTTAAAAAATTTAGGTATTCTTGCATAATTGACAATTCTTATCGTACTCTCAACCCATAGTTGACAATTCTTATACAATCACCATTGTTCATCTGAAGCTATATTCCTGAAGGCTACCGCCATTCTGTTTACGAAGCTTGATGAACATATCTTAAAAGTAGAAAAATGTTTTTCAAAAACGATATTTCTTTAATTTAAATGCGAACTTATCATGCATGCATAATGCATATCTTGATATCTTCATTGATCCGTCTAATTTCAGACAGCATATCAATGCAGTTAAGAAAGTCATATATTATCATAAACCCTAGATACTTAATCAAACATAATTTGGATCGTCCCCAATTATGTAATCCCAAAAATAATTGTTCCATTCTCGTAATCATGAATGCAACATTCATTTCACTCACATAATGTAACTTGATTAAAAACAATCAGTCTACCGTCATATAAAATGTTAACGAGGAACTAGCAAAAATTATAAACAAAATACGGATTGAATCTCTCTCAACAAGCAGCTTGCATCCTCGCGTCCTGTAGAAGCCATATGCGCTCGTCTACAAATATGAACTGACCCAATGTGATGCCATCTAACTTGAGCTTTAGTTATGTGGTTGTTAGATTTTTGAATACATATGCCTGTTAAAAAAAATGTTTTTGTATACACTATACATATATATTAGCTTATTGCCTGTGCATTGCTCTGGTGGTGGAACTATCAAAACCATAGTGTGATATACATAAAAACATGACACATTAGATTCGTTTGGCATTAAATATAAATTTTGCAATGAAGAAAGTGAGAGTTTAAATGATAATAAACCAAGCAAAGCGATATAATTGACCAATTTTTTTCTCTCAAAAGACTAAATTTCCAGAGATATCCAAACTTTATTTATTGGTTTATGCCTCACGCCCTTTATTTTTCCCTAACCGAATTTCGGCAACCCCCTCACCCAAAAAAGAAAAATTCAGCAAGCGAAGCTGTCTCATAACCTGACCCAAGAATAAATGTAAAATGAAAAGGTCACTTAGAACAAGTAAGAAGTAAACTCGTCTATTGCATGCACAAGGACCGCTGCTTTTTATGTGATTATAAATCTACAATCCTAATGTAGTAAGTGCAATAACTCAATTAATAGTTTCAGAATAATAGTTTTCAAGCCATGTTACCAGTTTTGAAGGATCATATAAATGATGGGGTTTCAATCCAAGGCTCTTGATTTACTTAAAAGAAAGTTCAATTTCTTTGACAAAGTTACATATATCTCAGGAGAACTCTTCGAACTACCCAAAGAAGAGCATAAAGCGGGCATCTTAATCAATCAATATTTACCAATATTGTACAAGGTAAATGCCCATGGACGAACCTTGCACATGGAAAGTAGTTTAATATACACAAGATGATTCTTAATAACTTTCATGAGGCATCAAGATTTACCAATACAGTCCAATGTTACATAATTTTGATGTATACAAAACTTAATTAATAAATCACGCAAACCAATCACATATTATAAAACACATGTAATGTATGAGACAATACTAAGGAACCGACCTATAGGTTGACCCCATAATATATCTTGATTGATGCAAGAAAAGAAAACAAGGGGAGTAAAAAAATCAGAGCATAATCAATCCTAAATAAGTACAATGTGGAATTAAACATATAAAGACTAA
Source organism: Syzygium aqueum (assembly GCA_031216185.1). Classification (NCBI taxonomy): domain Eukaryota; kingdom Viridiplantae; phylum Streptophyta; class Magnoliopsida; order Myrtales; family Myrtaceae; genus Syzygium; species Syzygium aqueum. The sequence continues at coordinate 18,855,701 of CM062234.1, forward strand.
TTAAAAAGATAATGATTTACACCCAACTTGATATCAAATGGCATGGTAGGAGAAATAGAATATCCCAAAAAAGGTCACGTATTAAGAATATTCATGAAAAATCAAGCACACATGTAAAGTTGCACCCAACTACATGAACTCTAATTGTTTAATACTCGAGCAGGAAGTCCATGCAAGCAATCACTTCCTCACACCTCACAATTGTATCCAATAGAATATAGCAAGCTGGAACAAATCATACCTAGAAGCCACATACAAGTAAATCTCAATCAATTCTTAAACGCAATCGCGATTAGGAATGAGAATTTATCACCATCATAATTCTTTGATTGAAACTTAACATATATTAAGTATCAAGAAACCTGCGGATTATACCAAGAAGACACGCAAATGAATCCGCTTTCTCGACGTGTTCTGTAGCTCAAAGAGGATGGTGGTAACTCGGCTTTACCACAAAGACTGATGAGGGGGAAGATGGTATGGGTGGTGAAGGAGCTTGAGGGCTTCCCAAAGAGCTCTAATCATATAGCAAAATAGGGATAACGAGAAAAAAACAAAAAAGATACGATATAAATTTTAGCAATAGGACAGGGACAAATAGTGAATCTGTTGTCAACGGCTCTGCATCCCTGAGCATTTGAATGGAAAATCATCTCTTATTTTTGGGTCTTTCATTTTTCTAGTAAAGGCAGCTATCTTGATACAGCAATTCAACTCTTTTGTTGAGCCCGATCCTACATAAATCCGCAACACACTAAAAGGGTCTGTGGACTAGAAAAATATTAGTATGATAAAAGAGAATTGGATTCAAAAAATCGAACATGTCGTTGCATTTCACTATATAATCAAGAAATTGGGTACGAAGATAGAGTATTCCATCAAAGTATCCTATTTTGGCTACCCAAGTTACAATTTTCTAGAGGATTGCTTTTGCTAATAGCTATAACTTTACATTTGACCAATGGACCGTGAACGTAGTCCACTTGGACCTCTCTCATTAGCCATTGCTAACCCCAAACTCTCTCTCTCTCCTAAAAAACAAAATCATTTTTGAATTTTTCAACCAAATCAAAATTTTATCCAAATATTAATTATAAAAAATCAAGGTAACTGACTCCATATTCGGATACATGAAGGGGAACGGTCATCTTTTCGTTCACAAAGAGATTTTTTTTTTCTTTTGAAAAGCAATTCGAAAACCAAGCTTCAATGGTGTCATCCAGCAGCCTCCACACGGTCAAGCTCCACTCCCGAGTGATGTTCGATAGCTCCAAACTCACGATGGAATTTATGGAGTCCGCATTCCTTTAAAAAAAAAGTTTATTGCCTAGTAAGGGAGTCTGAGATTACGATGGAATATTTGGAAGGCATGGAAATTTTTCATATTGATACGTAAAAACCCTTCGACTTTTGGAGAGAAGCACCCAATCGGCTTCCCAAAAAATGGCACACGAACAGTAAATAAATCACGGCCAGCAAGGAGTAAATCGTGGGGGGACCAAATCACTGTTATGTTATTATAACCAAAATAGGGACCATAGAGGCTGCTATTGGTGTGAATTTCATTCTTGCAGCTATTAGCGGCTACTTTAAACTATGGTTATTATAAGCGCGTAAACAAGTGGTGTTCAATACTTTAATATCCCCTCTCATGTCCAAACATGTCCAATTTGAAAGTTTGAAGTTATTAAGTAATTGCAGACCATAAGACCATTAAAAACCCCAAAAGAATTGGGTATTTCTTATTTCTGATTTTTTTTGGACCTCACAATAATTTATAATTATTTCTTCTTCATCTTTTATGTCCCAAAATAAACTGTTAAACTCACAGTTAACAGTGTATTAAGGATACGTAATCATTTCTCTTAACTTTATATATAGCTTGTTATTGTGGATTTATAGTCCAACTCTAGTTTTCCGCTTTGATGACTCATGCATTGCTAACAAGTGAATTTATTTTTTGTTTTAGTTTCTGTCTTTTCTTTTTTGTCTTTGGTACTTTGGGATGCACAACCAATAATTAGCGTAACAATGAGTCACAATTAAAGTTTTTTCCTTATATAATTTTTTGTGCTTCAATGGGTTCTTGGTTGAGAATGGAGTATCTGGGTTTCTTCGAGTAGCCAATTAATTTTCACGGTTATTTCGCGGAAGATGAATGATGTAAAAAATATTTTACTAAGAATAATCGTTTGTATTACTTGAAGTAATTAGTCAATAAAACGTATTTTCATTGTCGACAAACAATTTATGTTTGCACACTTTCGTGGACGATAAGAATATGTAGGTGATATAAGAGATAACTTTAAGAAAATCATTTTCTAAATTATTCATTTTTTGTGAAACTAACCCACCCTAACGTGACATTTGTCCTACCTACACGCACTAGATAATTACCGAAAAACGTAGATCCATAGAAAGTATTATTTGTTTCTTTGTTTTAAGCACTTTAGGTCTGCATGTATTACATCATGATATTTGTGTTTTCTTATTATACTTTGCTGTTTATACGAATATCGATTAAGAGTCAAAATTTCTATCTTTTTTTTTCTTATCTACACGTGTCCTTATAATTTCAATGAAGGCAATGCATTAAAAAGCATTCACTATGATATCCAAATCCAGATTATTTTGACTTGAAAATTTCCGAGAACCGGCATCAACCTGAATTGTAGATTAATTAGTTAGGTTCATGTCTATCATGCTATAAATTACTACCTTGCTAAAGCGATGAATGACGTATATTTTGATGACAAGAGGTACAATATTGTACTTTGGAATTGCTTATAACATCATAATTTGGGCTTTAGTACACTTTTATTCCACTAATTATTTTGATAATTTCATGATCAATATTAATAGCTCTCTTTCCACGACAACGTGCGGAGTTCTTAGCTAGTATAACCATACCAAGTTATTGTTTCAGCCTTTGGGGTCCAGTACCTGTTTTTGATTGCTAGTGGTGGTTGAGACATTTGGCGGGTACTTTCATGGATTGTATTTATATATAACTAGGACCAAATTGGTACTTATTTGATGTATTCCTGTCTAGTTACTGGGCGTATAATAGTTTTAGGGCGCCCCACAATCGAGAGTGATGTCTATGGTTTTGACATGATTCTTTTGGAAATTCTGACCATAATGAGATTCATAGATGAAAATCGACCTTCCGGGCAACATGACCTTGTTGGCTGCATCTACGAAGGAAAAGAAATTTGTACAAATTGATGGTTCCAAGGCTTAAAGAGTTCTTAGAAGAAGGTGTCCAGATTGCTTTCGAGTTGGTTGCGCACTGCCTTAGCCTAGATACAAATGCTCATCCCTAGATGAGTGAAGTTTTTAAAATTTTGATAGGGGAGACAGGCTATCCAAGATCTTCCATGTAAAAAAAGTGATAGGAGAGCACTGGAAGTGGAATGTCATCTAAATATAACCACCGTTGAAGGAATGCAAGTCTTTTGTTGGACGAAACCAATACATAGACATGCCATCACACCACCAGCATTTGACAACCAATGGTAAACCTCACCAATGTGTCTCGATTTAGCTATCTCTCAACCTCAATTGTCCCATTTGTTTCCTTTTCTTCCCTTCCTTCTCTGGTGTAGGAATCTCGACTTCCATTTGAACACGACTTCTGATTACTAAAATGTTGATGGAATAGAATACAATTTGAGTTATGACTATTTATAAAATTATCCTTCGAGAAGTAGCCGGATGAAGCCTAAAAGTGGCAGCTTCTAATGAGAAGCATGCTTGAGCTTTGATCCCTTGTCCCTTGGTTATCTTTTCTCTTTAGCTTTCTGATAATACCGATCACATTTGCGGACGCATGTGGTGGCAATGGAGGTAAGATAATATGCCTTGTTTATGTACCTTTTCTGGCTAAAATTCTTTTGTAGGACACGTGTTGTTATTCTCAATAATCTTTTGGTTGTATTTTTATCTCCCATATAACATGGGTTCTTCGTTCATTTTGAATTACCAATTCATCTGCTCTTTAAAACTATATGGTTCTTCACTATAAAATATCAGGCTCCGTTTATTTCGCGGAAAATATAAAATTTCTATAAAATGTTTTCCAAAAAATCATTTTTCAGGAAAATGACACAATTTTTCGGTGTTCGACTGAAACCTGAAAAAGACCCGAAAAATATTTTTTGCCTTTTGGTATGGAAAATCAAATCAAATTTTCCTCCATACACTACTTTTAATAATTTTTTATTTTTTAAAACCATTTTTTAATTATCTTTTTTCTTTTCTTTTTTTTCTTTTCTTTTTTTTTTTTACTTTCTTCTCCGGCCGGTTGCCTACCACGGCAAAGGCTAGCGACCAGCCACATGCGAGCTTGAGCATCACTAGAGGGAAAAATCATTTTTAAGGTTTCAGGCGAATACCCAAAAATATTATTATTTTCTTGAAAAATGGCTTCTTGAAAAACATTTTTTAAAAAAGTCACATTTTTCCGCGAAACAAACGGAACCTTAATTTCTTTCAAAATTTTTCAATTTTTTTCAATTTTTTTTATTTTTATGTTTATTTTCCCCATAAGTTTATATAAAGCGTATAATTTTGTAAAAGTTGTATTTTTTTTCTTTTTTCTTCCGTTTCTTTTTCTTTCAAATCAATCAAAGATATTCTTGCTTTTCTAATGTAACAGTACCTTTTCTTTTTGTAATTTGTAGTCAATCTATTGATGTAGCTGTTGGTTTTGCTTTTTCATTTTGAGTTTTCATTATTAATAGTCTTTTAAAATTAAACTCAATTTCAACTATATGTAAATCATATTTTTCCGGATCAATCTTATTCCCTCAAAAACAAATTTAGGGCAAAGATTTGACAATAATATGAAATTATAACCAAACAGATAATATAAAAAGGACGAATATTATCTGTTTAATCTTAATATCAATAAAAATTCAACAAAGAAGACATTACTCGACTAAGAAAAAATAGTGATATTAACAAAGTTTTTATATTACAAGTGTGATACAAAATAAAATGTAAGTTTTTCACGTGAAAAGCTTATAAATATATTGTAACAGTGAAGCTTACCTCTTGTACCTACCCTCACTCCACCAAACCATGCTTGCTACTCGTCCAGCCGCTTGATTGATAAGCTATTTATTTATCAGACAACCACACGTAAAGACAAAAATTGTTGAAATTGCTTATCAATCGTATCTACCAATGCTATCCTTAATCTATCAAAAAAAGAAAAATTCAATCATCAATCTATATATTATAATGTACGAATGTAATGAACATATGTAAGTTTTTGTAAGGCTTAGGTCCTCCAAATGAATTTTAGTCACTGCAAACAAACTAAGAAAATTAGTAGTTAGTGTTTCATCCAATATATCATTAAAAACTATACAATTATTAACACGGGCCCAGAAATTGACATCAAACATAATGAAGTTAATGGCCCAAAATAAGCCACGACAACACGCTTAACCTATAATGCTCAATCAAAAAAATGGCTAACAAGCTCATCATTCATAAGATCATAACAATGCCGGTGGCCAGCAAAGCGCACCAATATAATATGTGGCGATCATGAGTTTCCGACGGATAGAGTTTAAGTGAAGTTCATTACACATGCTTACGATCGATAGACTCAAAACAAAAGTTGAAGACTGACTCAAAAAGGAACCATTGACTGGGGAATAACTTAGCGAAAGGATCTAGAGCGGCTGCAAATCATCCCCAAAGTAGCGCATAAATCACGAGGCAATTAGAAATTATTGCGGGTAAGATCTACACGCATAGTGGTATGACTTTAAAGATATAACAAGATTCAAAGTAAAGCATATGCACGCTCAACACAGACAACATGCTATTGTCAATGAGCACAAGACATCAATCAAGACATCGGAAATTACAAATAGCTCATTAGATGACATCAATCAAGACATCAGAAATCACGAATAGCTCATTAGATTTTGAAGAGGAGAAACTTATCCATAACATATTGATTGTGATTGGATTTTATCTAAGTTTAATTCCATATTCAAATTATTTTAATTTCATAATCCAATACTTTCTCTTCTTTTAATAAAAAGCTTTCTAGTAATTATAAGCTTTCTCACGTACTTCACTTATCTCCATTAAGAAGTTCATATTCAATTTCAGTTATCGAGCTAGCATGACATCCAATAATGTAATACATCTGTTCTATTTCAAGAAAGTTTTCATGCAATTTCCTCGTTGTTTTCAATTATTAGACGGGACGTCATTTAGTAGGTCGAGTTTCACAAAGCTCTCGAGACTTGGAGGCATATTAGAACCTATTTGCATTTGATTTGAAGTCATATGTATGCACTAAGTGGCGATTAATCATCTTGGACAGGACTTTAATCATCGAAATCGTAATTATTACTCTTGCGTGTCTCTAGAAAGGATGCTGGGGCCAGTCCCTCGATCCATCAGAAGGAAAATATAGTGTCTGTCTTATGCGGGTACAACTTGTTTAACAACAAACAAGTACTTTATGTAAGTACTTGAAACATACGAAGATGAAAGTTTTACTAGAAAATTACACATGTAGATTCACGTCGAAGCACAAGTATCTCGCTAACAGATTAATAAAAGACCCTCTTAGTCTGTAATTGTCATCATTGTCTAGCAATGGTGTATTAGCCCAGATGTAAGCAAAAATGGGGCCAGAAGAAGGTGCAAAATTATCAGTGGCAACCTCCATAGAGCTGAAAGTATGCAACTCTGAATTATTTAAATGACACCATCAGCACATTTTAGATTTGCAAAGTATAAAGACTGGGACCAGAAGATTTTAACCTAATGCGCCAATTTATTAGGTATTTCCCGCATCTATTCGACTTATTCTAAAAGCTACCTGCCCCCTTCCTTTAATTGAGAAAAAAAAAACAAAGAAGAAAAAGAAACGAAAAATTAATTATGAAGTCACAAAACATAGGATCGACATCATTTCAGTGTAGAGAAAGAGAACTAGACTTTCAATTTCTTTATACATAAACCTACTTAATGATGAGATGCCTTCTGTGCCATGTTACATGTTTTACCTTTCTTAAATCCAACTGAATTATACCCATAGATGACCAAACACTTAGCAACTAGATGTCTGACTCATTAAAGCAAATCTCATGCTTTCTAAAGCCACATGTTTGCTTGTAACCGACATAGCCGATATCAAGAACCCAACATCAGAACGAAATGGATATGTCAGGAAAAGAAACTTTTTTATAATAGCCTATTGTTTAACGTAAATGAGAAAGCACGGACTCTCACTCTCTCTCAATCTATAAACTCACTAAAATAATATACCCTAAGAGGGGAACAAAGGAATATATTGCGTCCAACTAACTTGCCAAGTCAGTGATAAATCACGCCATTCATTGATCGACAGGTGTCGGGTGAGCATGGTGTGAGCTGGTGCTGGTTGAACCCAAGGACCGATTTTGAGATAGTGGGAGTAAAGAGGGAAGTCGTAGGCATTGCCGGAGGCTATCTGGAGCCATATGGCAGCTCCCAGGCCCGCCCACGGTGGTCTCATCCCTCCTTTCAGATTTGCCATTGAAGAAACAAGAGAGCTTCTCTTTTCCTAGTCGCGATCTACCTCGTCATCAACGGCATCATCATCACGATAGCTGCGCTTCCTCCAAGCTCCAAAAAATAGAAAAACATAACAGCAAATAAAGAACTCTCTAAAGTGTTCAAAATCAAATCCAAATCTGTCTCTCGTTTCCGAAGATGTGAGGGGGTGTTTAAGGAAAAGAGAAGGTGAATGAAAAAGGAAGAGAGGAGAGATTAAGGCCAGCCAGTCTTGCCTTGACAAGGATTGCGAATCCCGGAGATTGAGGAAGCAGATTTTTTGACATATATGGATGCTTGTACGCGGGTGTTAAAAGGCAGAGAGTGCGACACTAACGGGAGAGGAAAAAACTCACGATCAACACACACTCTCAGGCTGAGCAAGCTCTGTCTCTAGAGTACGGGGTCTCATCCGCCCTCCACATCCTGGAGATCCACTTTGGCGGTTTACTACTGCGTTCCGTCATCCGCAAGTACTGTCATCCATAAGCACCACGATCCGTGAGCACCGCTTCCAACGGTATCATTCTATCAGGCGGTCCACTATAGGTGGCCCCTTCCGCGATCAACACTATGATCCACTGCAGCTCCGATTCTGGGCCTTCATCTGACGTCCAATAACCGGGCACCACACCAAGACAGAATCCAGCTCGTGGTGCAAGCCAGTTCGAGCCACCGCCCAGGCGTGACTGAGACAGGAACTTGAGAATTTACTCATCACTCGCTCACTAGTGTTCTTATTTTTCGGCTCTCCCGCAGGTTCCCTCTCGGCGAAATCTTCTTGCGGCAGAGGTTTTCTCGTTTAAGTCTTCCTCCTGCATTCCCTTTGCGGTGTTCTTCACGGTGGCCCCTCCTCCTGGCGTTGATCTTAAGGACGTGCTCTAGTGTCTTTTCTCTTGGCATCCATCAATTTGCGGCCACATCATCCGAAGGAAGTTCTCTATCCGAGCGAGCCAATCATAGCCCAATGTTCCTCAGATCTTCTCGGCCATCCAATCTTCCACCGTAATCTAGACACTGGCCAGCGCGTCCTTGGTGTCCCTTCACTGTAAGCTATACAGTCCAAGCATCCTGGTGTCCTTTGATAATCAGTGGCAACCCTTCCAATTGAAGGCATTCACAAGAGGCTCAATCCCTGAAGAAATCATAAAGAGAGCACAATCACTTGTACACTTTGAATTTTTTGCAGGAACACTCGTGCAGGAAATACTATTAAGCTAATTATATCAGTTATTCAGCTAAGAATAGAAGTCTATGGTCAGGCTTCATCTAGAGTCCAAATCATAAAATTTACCCTAATCCTAATAGGAACACATGAAGATCTCGAACGTTCTTCAATTCCATGGTTCGGTTCTTCCATCATCTCATGCCATTCATTCACGCATCACAATCAATGAAAAGCATTATTTTGGTCCAGTGCCTGTAACTCCTCTTCCATGGCTGCTCTCCAGCCTGGACTAGATAATGCTTCAATAACAGTTTTTGGAATAGGATGATTATCAAGAGTCATTAGACTAGCTTGACAAGAAGCAGATAAACCAGAATATGAGACAAACTGGGCAATAGGGTGTTTGGTACAACTACGAACTCCTTTGCGATGAGCAATAGGAATATCGAGATCAATATGTGACTGACTTACCTCAGGTTGAGAAGACGAAGTAGATGAGAGAGGCTGAGGTACATCTACAGGGGGCTCCACATGTTGAGCAGGACATCTACTATAAACATACTGGACAGGTGGAGGAATAACTGGAGAGTCCGAAGTGGGTGTTGATTCCATAATAACATATGTTAAGGAATCATCATCCACTGTAGAAGTCTCCATCGAATTATCAAAATAGACAGTAGACTCGAAAAAGGAAACATCTGCAGTGGTGAAGTACTTATGCAAAGAAGGACAATAACAACGGTAACCTTTCTGTGTGCGAGAATACCCAACAAAAATGCATTTGAGAGAGCGAGGGTCAAGTTTGGAGAGTCCTGGACGATGGTCACGAATATAACAAACACAATCAAATATACGAGGTGGCAAATGAAACAAAGGGTCAGAAGGAAAAAGAAGAGAGTGAGGAGTGGCACCCTTAAGAACAGAGGACGGCATGCGATTGATAAGATAACATGCTGTCATAACAGCATCAGCCCAAAAGGATTTATCTACTTTCATTTCAAACATCAAACAACGAGTAATTTCTAACAAGTGACGGTTCTTCCTTTCGGCTACACCATTTTGTTGTGGTGTATCCGAACAAGAAGATTGATGAAGAATGCCCCGTTGGGACATGAATTCAGAGAATGATCTAGAAAAATACTCCTTGGCATTATCACTTCGAAGAATACAGACAGAAGCAGAAAATTGAGTATGTACTTCATTAACAAACGCACAAAAGATAGAAAATAATTCAGAACGACTTTTCATTAGATATAGCCAAGTGGCTCTTGAATAGTCATCTACAAAAGTCACGAAGTACTTGAAACCCAACTTTGAAGTAGTAGGACATGGACCCCAAACATCAGAATGAACTAAAGAAAATGGCCGAGAAGCCTGTTTATTGACTCTTGGACTATAACTAATACGATGCAATTTTCCAAACTGACATGACTCACACTTAAAACTAGATAAAGAATGAAACCGAGAATCAAGTTTCTTCAAACTTGCTAAAGAGGGATGTCCTAAGCGACAATGAACTTGATGTGGAGAAACAGCTGAACAAGCGACACTGGTGGCATTATCAAACACATATAGTCCCCCTGACATATGTCCTTTACCAATCGTCTCCTTCGTCTTCAAATCCTGAAAAACACAGGAATCAGGATAGAAGGTTATAGAACAGTTATATTCTTTGGTAAGATGACCAACAGACATAAGGTTAAAAGGAAAATTTGGGAGGTACATGACAGAGGATAAAGATATAGAGGATGTCAATGGTACTGTGCCTATCCCTTTTACTGTAGATAGAGAGCCATCAGCTAATGTAACACTAGAGGAAGACTCGTGAAAGGCGGAAAAGATACTTGAAGATCCAGTCATATGATCGGTAGCACCTGAATCAATGACCCAGGGGCGTGAGGTAGATGAAAGACATGCTGTTGCATTACCTGTCTGAGCAAAGGTAGCTGTGGAAGAGGAAACTGGCTGAGAAATCTGGAACTGATTGTACCTAGCAAGTTCCTCTTCTGACATTCTAATCAGTGTTCCTCCTTCATAAGATTGTGAAGAAACACCTAACTCTACTGCATTGGCTACATTAGCGGCGGCCGAATGAGGGGGCTTTCCATGAAGCTTATAGAAAAAACGCTGAATATGTCCAGGCATTCCACAGTAATGACATGTTCGTGCAAGTCCAGTATTACTCCCTTTGTCACTAGAGATGCTCCCGTATGACTATAATTGGCCTCTATTGAATCCACGACCACTACCACCACTATTAAAGCCACGGCCACCACGACCACGACCACGACCACCACGACCTTGACCCCCACTTCGATTTCCTTGGACAGCCAAGGCAGAACTATCACCTGTGGGTGATATATCCTTAGACGACTCACATGAAACCCTTAAGACTCGAGAAAAAGTCTCCGTTAGTGAAGGCACAGTATTTCCTCCAAGAATTTGTGAACGAACTGCATCGAACTCTGGTCCAAGTGCTCCCAAAAATCCCATAACAGCCAATTGTTCTCGTTGCTCCTGCATCGTCTTAACATCAGAGGTAATTGGCAACAGATGATTAAACTCCTCATACATTTGTTTAAAATCAGCAAAAAATTGAGTAAGAGATCGATTCTTTCAGTCAGCTCTAAAGAAATCTTGGGAGACTTCATATATCCTTGAGAGATTATTTTCCCCAGAATAAAGAACATTCAAGTAATCCCACAAATCCTTAACAGTAGTGGCATGTGTAACTAAGGCAGCCACATGTGATTCCATAGAATTCCACATTTGTCCAAGAATTCTGGCATCCATGGTATCCCATTTAGTATCAGCAGCAGTTCGTGCACTTGTCAAATGATGATTTTGCTCTCTTCCAGTCAATACTATCACCACAATTCTCTTCCAATGTTGGAAGTTGGTGATCCCATCTAATTTTTCCTCAGTCAAACGATTAGAAGACGTAGATATGACTTCAGTCAACACTCTTTTGTTCTTCTCTACCATAATCACTTACACTAAATCAGGAGCAAAGTTCCACAACCTATCACAGCAACTTCAAACTGATCGACCAAATCCGAACCAATCAACACATCAATTCAGCACATCAGTAGTTATACGCAATAGTACTCAGCCACCCCTCTCTCAATCTACATATATATAGCACCACATAATCATCTAATTAGCCAAACCAACATCACATCCAATCATCCAAACCAACATACACAGCAATAATCTCCCTTCCCTCAACCATATCAGTAACCAAGTCAGACTTCAGAACATATTCAACTTTTTTTTTTTTTAGGGATTCGACCTCAATCAGCACCCATCAGAAGAGGGCCTCATCTAGTGACGTCAGAAGACGTCAGAGTGGGTCGCCTGGCCTGGAGGACTGAATCGACGCCCGGAGGACTGAAATCGGCGCCGGAAAAGGGGTCGTCGGGCCTGGACGACCTCAGATCTGGCTCGTCGGTGCTTCGCCGGGCCTGGGCGACCTCAGATCCGGCTCGCCGGTGCTTCGCCGGCCCTGGACGACCTCAAGTTTGGCTCGCCGGAGCTTCGGTGGCCCTAGACAACCTCAGATCTGGCTCATCAGAGCTTCGCCGGGCTTGGACGACTCCAGATTTGGCTCGCCGGAGCTTCGGCGGGACGCCGGACGAGGTCGCCAGTCTTGGGTTTTACGGTGGATGAGGTCGCCGACCCTGGGTTCAACGGTGGTTGGTGGTGGAGGCCGACGACCTTGAGTTCTACGGTGGAGGTAGGTGCTTGGACGGCAGTAACTTTAGGGTTTAGGCTCTGATACCATGTTAGGGGAATAGTGAATACTTCTTTATTGATAAGAAAATACGGTATATATACATATCAAGTACCCAAAGACCATTATACCCTTTTAACAATATGCAATGTGTTTCCTGAAAAATTATTAAGATTCCTACTTGCCCTTTGTCCTAACATCTCTTCAAGTAACTTCCTGGACTACTCTATAAATAAATGGCATTTCCTTTTAGTTAGCACTATAGGTTCATTGTATGACTGTATGTGATCGTAATGACGAAAGCCTCATCTCTGATGAAGCCATCAACCATGGGATGGAGAAAAGGCCCAACATCAATCTTCACCTCATACACCATAAGCTTATTATAAAGCACAGTAAAATAAAAAAACTCAGCTTGTGGGGTTGTAGTGGCTTGACTCCCAGATCGTATAATTTGTATATTGCATTCTGTTATCATGGGTTCCTTGTGGTTCTTATTTTGTTGATTGAAATGCAGGCCCTGTATTTGAACTGCCCAGAGTTGAATGACCTGAATCTCAATGCCTATAAAATTTGCTCACTGGTACGTTTTAAAAAATGTATTGGTCTTGATTGAGTGCTTACTTTAATTAATGGGATATTGATGCATCTCACATGCTTTCCTAATTTGCATCCTAATCTAACTTTAATTTTCTTTGCATTCTCATATCGATTGCTAATTTAGTGCCCCAGTTTAGAGAATGTATATTCGTCAGGTTGTCAAGAATTGTTAATAGAGGTTATTCAAAACCACGTATGATCTGAATTTAATCAGAATATAGCATTAACATCAATTTGTGCTGCTTTGTTGATTACATCATCAAGCACTTAAAACTTGAATTTGCTAAACAAACCTACCTCATAGACAATGTTAACCTTGCTGGAACTTGAAGTGATATTCTACTGACGCGAAAGTCTATGTGTTGCACTTTCTTGTTGAGACCCTTGTCTTGAGAATCCTGTATGTGAGAAGTTATACCTTGTTCTATCCCCCACTTTTCTTTGTCCTTCTTACAGTAACTTAATATTTATTTATATATTAAATAAATTGTTTGATCTCAAAGATTCAATGGTTTGAGGAAAGCATTAACATTTGTATTGCATCTACTTGTAGGTCAACAATGATTCTTTTCCCATGGAAAACCATTTGCCCTTTAAACGTCTGGCTGATGGTTTCAAGAGAGTTCGGGTTCCCCATTTTCTGTGCCAACAGGTGAAGTCCCTTACCTACATATCTTCTAGTGGTTGTAACATAAATGTCAATGCCGTTTCTTATATACAGCTCCTTTTCTCTTTCATGTGAGCAAATGGAAAATGAATTGACAACAGCAAGTTTGATTATTGATTAGATAACAAGCAAATAGATGGACAACAGCATTAATGTCACGAGAGTATCTTGAAACATTGTATTTGCATTCTATTACTAGTTATGAAATAGAATAGGGAATCGTATCATAACATCGCCTCACATGTTGACCATCTTTACTCTTCTCTTTTTTCCAAGCAGCAATTTGATGTTGATAAGAAGCAGAGAAGGAGGCCGCCGTGTAATGTGCTTGCAGAATGAATATACATGTGGATAGTTTTGACAATTGACATGGTGATAGCTTCATTTGTTTGATGTCATATTACTACTGAGGCAAGGCCCTCTAGACTGACTTCTTGCGGGTTCCCAACATTATTGCCGGTTGCTGATGCCTTGTAGAATTCCTTTAGGCATTGTGTGGCCCCCTGGTCACTATACTAGAAAATACTCTGGAGCTTAGCTTCGGCAGCATAACTTCATCATTCTAAAATAAAGTTATCAACCTATGTAATTTCTGTGCAAACTGTCTTCGTATCGGAGTTTCATGGAAAGACTGTAATTTACTGTGAATTTATATTAAAGCATGAACTGTTGCTGTTAATATACATGTACTTGATATCAGAGGTTAGAAGGAACTCCACAAGGCTGAGTTTGTGGTAGATATATCAGGTTTCAGCCGTGGATTAGATACAATTTGCACTGTGCCAGTTGTGATTAGGACGCACATGGTTATCTTGACTAGTAGGAGGCCAACCTGTAATAAACTTTTGCCGCACATTCGCAACTATTTTTATAGTTTGTTGCTAATTTGCGACGAATTAATAAAAATTCGTCGCTAAATTCATTCCGGAACAATGCTTGTGGCAAAAGCAAAAATTTTTCGTGGCAAGTTAGCGACGAATTTTGTCACGAATCAGTTCGTTGCAAATTACTGACAAAAAAAAAAAGAATTTCATGGCAAATTAGCGATGAATTTTGTGACAAAAAATTAGTGACGAATTTTGCGACGTATAATTAACGATAAATAATTAGCGACAAGTTTTGCGACGAAAAATTAGTGACGAATTTTGCAATGAATAATTAATGATGAATTTTTTTTTCGTCGCAATTTAGCGACGAAAATTGAAATTTTTTGTCGCAAAATTTTGCGGCGGCCTATTAGCGACGAATTTTTTTCCATTGCTAATTTCATCGTAAATTCATTTAGCGACGAATTTTGCCAATTTTTTCGTGGCAAAATTCGTCGCTAAAATCAACTTTTTTTGTAGTGCATATTAACTGTTAAATCAAGCATGGAGGCAGATAACGACCTTGTCTTGCATCATTTTCACCGGCACACTCTGCTAAAGTTTAACCTTTAGGAGGTAAACAATTTATATGATATTGGCTTTGACATGTAACAATGATCTGATCAGCCTTTGGAACGAGAGTCGTAAGCTTTTACCTTTTTTTTATTATATGCAGGAATTAATATTAGTGGAAAAGCTAAATTTCCTTCATCATTTTAAAGCATATATTGTCAATTATGACCATTTAAAGCACATTGTGCAGGCTAAGTCCTTGACACTATCTGATAAGCCAAGCTTATGCATTTTGGTAAAAGCCATAGTACAGCGCCAATGTTGGGAAAGACATACTGTCGTTCACTTATATCTTCCTTTATTTGGTTAGTTGGTTGTAAATTTTATGCATTAACTGAGTTAGCCACAATTTGCTTGCAAAAAAGACCCCGTAAATTTCTCTCACTTATTACCGAGAGAAAAAGCTTATGCCATTATATTGGACTTTTGTCGGGGAGCTGTTCTTCTTATCAGTGTTAAAACCTAAAGCTCCATTCGAAAGGTGAATGAAAAAGTTCTTGTCATTGATTCCAACCTGCACTTAAATATACCCTTCGTTGTTTAAGGTGTAATGAAGCTAATTTTAACAAGGATGGGTATTAGCTACAAATTTAAAGTACAACCTAGCAAGTTTTGAGGATCTCACATAAATGACCAATATATAAATTGACAAAATTAATGCACCTGAATGTAGTAACACACTAGCATCAATTTGACTTGTCTTTTACTGGTAACTTAATTAGCCAAAACCATCACAAAGAAATATATCTAAACCAAATTGAACTCGCGAAACAGATCAAAAGAAACCATGGTCCCATTTCATGAGCAGTTTACACCCATCCATCTTAGAGGTAGAAAATGGTTGCAAAATCAGTCAGTAATAACTATACAACGGTACAAGAACACCAGATTTCAAGTCAACTTGCCAAAGCCTGAAGGTAATTTATGTAAAAAAAACACGATTCCTGGAATGACAAGAAGGAATGTTTGCTGAAATATTAACCTTTGACTATAAGATGATTTATGATACCTTGGAGAAGCTAAGTAGCTCCTCTCTCCGATCACAAATGCATGATTTGCTGCGCAAACTATTGATGTCACTACCCAAGTGAAATTCGTCTTTCTTCATTTTCTAACTTCTCCCTAACATTTGCAAATCCTGGAAAATAAACTAAACATAAGCGTGTCAATACATAGTGTCTGTTTTCTTCACGGTTGCAACGATTAGTTAATTATGCTGTAAAGTTCCAGAATGAGAACCATAGTTATACGACCTTTTAGCACACATTCCATCTAATTGTTTGCAGCATAACTAAGTTATCTTCAATGCGAAGAGAGGTTATCAACTGTGTAATATGCAAAGCAGCAAATTAACAAGAATCTCTAATAATTTGACACAAATCAAATAAAAGAGATGCAATCAAAATGCATAACTCCAGCTCGGAAACATAAAAGCAGGGAAAAACCATCCAAAGAGAATATAGCTAAAGAAGCCAAACCAAACTTCTCTGTTCATATCTGTGAAAGAATTTGATTGTGGAAAAGGGAAAACATTGGTTGTCAGATAAAATAAGTTACCTCAATTTGTTTAAAGTTTGAAATCAAGGGAACAATTTGTGGTTGTGAATCAAGAAGCTTTCAAGAGGAACGTGCACTTATTCCTCATCTTCCACCTCAGATTCATATTCATATTCGTCTTCTCCCTCAAAATCAAATTCAGATTCATAATCTTCTTCCTCGGATTCAGATTCATAATCTTCTCCCTCGAATTCAGATTCATAATCTTCTCCCTGAAATTCATATTCAGATTCGTCGTCTTCTTGGTCAGATTCAGATTCGTAATCTTCTCCCTCCAATTCATCATCTTCTCCCACAAATTCAACTGCCCTCTCTGAGCAAAGCGAAGAAATTGCCTTCACATTTAATTTCCAGCAGAAATATATTTCAACCTTTCGCAATCCCTTCAAGTTTGACAGGTCAGGCAACTTTTGTAAAGATTCACAGGAATGAATCCCCAATTCTTCCAAAGATTGTGGCAGGTCACCTTGAATTTCAACTAAATTACCACATTCACGTACATAAAACCTTTGCAATCCCTTCAAACTTGACAAATCAGGCAACTGTTGTAAAGATTCACAAGAATCAATCTCCAATTCTTCCAAAAATTGTGGTAGTCCGCCTTGAATCTCAACCAAACTACCACATTTACGTATGCAAAACCTTTGCAATCCCTTCAAACTTGATAGATTAGGCAATTGTTGTAAAGATCCACAGGAATCAATCTCCAATTCTTCCAAAGATTGTGATAGTTTGTCTTGAATCTCAACCAGATTACTACATTTACGTACGTTAAACCTTTGCAATCCCCTCAAACTTGACAGATTAGGCAACTGTTGTAAAGATCCACATGAATCAATCTTCAATTCTTTCAAAGATTGTGGCAATTCGCCTTGAATATCAACTAGATTACCATAATTGTGTACTTGAAGAATTATTAGTTTGTTGAAATTACTTAGATTAGGTAATATCTCCACCTGTTGAAGGTCAAAAAGTTGCAATTCTTCTAGGTTCTCCAAACCATCAAGGCCTCGAATCTCTGAGATTGCAAAGTCAAAAATATGAAGAGATAATAATTTCTTCAAATTCGATAGATCTATGGAACAAAATGACTTGCAAGGGGTCAGACTTAAGAATAACAAACTGGAGGGTAGGCTCGGGAGGGAGCAAAGATTGCGGCAATGGATGTCAAGTTCTCGGAGCCGAGGAAGGAGACTAATATCTGTCGGTAAGGAGGTCACATAATCAGAGACCAGGCTCAGAGACTCCAGTTTGCTTAAATTCCCAATCCACCATGGCATTGGATCTTCTTCCATAGGTCCATCATCATCAGGTGGATTAAACCACAACCGTAATCTTTTTAAATTAGTCAAGTTTGAGAGATCTGGAAACGTCTTCATGTACAATGTAGTCAATTCCAGAATGACAAGACTTTCAGGAAGTCTCGGTACTGTGTCTATTTCAGCACCAGTCAATATCAATATCCTCAAAGATTGATTTCTGTAGGTGCAATCGCCAATTTTCACAGAGAAACTCTCGGTAAATGATGGATCCATGGCTTTTATTACTTCGAGCTTCTCAATCGTCCAAAGGGAATCAGGTATTTTGCTTGTGGAATCACAGGTCATCCTCACTACTTTTAAATTTTTCAAGTTTCCGATGGAATCAGGGAGTTCTCTAATGCTTGTATGACGTATATCTAACTCAATCAACGATTCCAAATTCCCTATTGAATCCGGAAGACTCTTCAACTGTAAGCATTGTTCTAGAGATAGGTATTCAAGGCTTGTAAGATATTCGATTGTGGGGGGAAGTGCAATTCTCTGACAAAAAGATGCAGTGAAAATCCTTAGATTCCTCATTCCTCGACAATTAGGGATTTTCTTGATCCTAGTGCCATCAATCCGGAGTTCTTTTAAAGATATTAGTCCACCAAGCTCTTCTGGCAGCCTTCGAAGACTCAGACATCCGCTTACATCTAAGGAGACTAAGTGTATCAATTGACAAATCGACCAATCGATTTCGACTAATTTGCTGCAGCCCTGTAGGATCAAATGTTCTAAATTTACGTGAGCAGAGAAGTCGGGAGTTGTCTCCAAGAATTGGCAATCGGTCAAATTTAGAACTTTCAAATTCTTCATCACCTGTAAAAGAAAAATCATGCAAAGATTACTTTCGAATCTAATAAGACGAAATAATAAGTGTTGTCTAGCATATAGATACCTTCATGTGGCTCCACCCCTTCCAATCATCCGTAATTTCACTATCAGATAGATCAAGAATAACCACGTCCTCCATGAAGAATTTTGTAATGTTAAATGTTGGGGGAATATCATGCCATGAAAGCCATCGTAATTGTGGAAGGAGATATGCATTCTCATTAGTTGGAAGAACATTTGATGGCGATTCATGCCAAAGAAGCATCTTTTCTGCACAAAAATTTTCCATCGAACCGTCCACTTCAAGGAACCTTAAATTTGATAGGCTCTCAAAGCCCTCATAGGTGAAACAATACGGCCACTGATGGTCCAACTTGAGACGAAGTGCTTCAACTTCTTTATTTCCCTACACAAAGGAAAAATTTAAAAACGATAAAGTTCATGGGAAACGCGTTTATTCTAGTCCATTATATCAAGCGGTTAAGTTCGGTACTATCATTCCTGAAATCTTATAAGAGCAAAAAAATAGGTTGAGGAAGTAGTAATGTTGCTAGACAACACAAAAAGTGATTGCTTTTTTTTTTTTTTGAAAAAAATCCATAAATACTGGGAATTTATATGGGGGGATTTTACCTTATGTTTCCTCAGCAAGTCCAATCCTTCCTTAGGATCCCACACCCTACTTTTCTTCTCTTTTTTCATGTTACTTTCTTGACAAACCATTTCTCTTCCAAGGGCTTTGAGTTGATCATGCATCCACACTTCATTATCCTTTGTAATCTTTATCAATGACTTATTCTGCAAAACTACCAAAGCTACTTTCGGATAGAGTTTAGATGCATCCCAGAAATGAATTAAAATGTCTTTGTCATATCCAATGAAAAGACAAGCTATATCACGGAATATATCCTTTTCTCTATCGTCTAATGCATCATAGCTTATTTTTAGCTTACCCTGAACATCCGCAGGAGGAACATTTGCCAACTTCTCCAATGTGGCCTCCCACATTTCCTTTGTTTTGCCAAATAAAAGCGAGCCTATGACCTCAAGAGCCAACGGAAGACCTCTAGCAATTTTTATCACCTTGTTGGATTGGTTGATATACTCGTCTAAAGGATCATCCTTTCCGAAAGCATGCTTGCTAAAAAGTTGAAGAGACTGATGGGGATCCATTGCATTAACCTCATAAATGCAATCCACTTTGGGAACATCGAGAACATCTTTATTTCTACTAGTAATAATAACTTTTCTCCCTTTACCAAACCAATCATGCTTACCTACAAGAGCATCCATATGTTTCTTGTGATCCACATCATCGAGAAGAAGGAGGACTTGTTTAGTAGACAACCTGTCTTTAATGATCTTAATTCCATCATCGACATTTCTTATATTTGTGCATTTCTTTTTGAGTATGTCGGAGATAAGCCGATTCTGCAAGGATTCGATGCCTTCGCAATATGACGCCTCACGGATGTTGGACAGAAAGCAACAATCCTCAAAATTACTTGAAAGCCGATTGTAGATGATTTTGGCAATAGTTGTCTTTCCGATGCCGCCCATCCCATGTATTCCAACAATCCGTGTTTCACTTGTCCCAGCGCCTATCATTTCCATGATTTCATCCACATGGTGGTCGACACTAACCAAGCAGTCCGGTACCACCACATAAGCCTTATTCAACTCATTGAAAACCATCTGGGTAACTTCTTTTGCGAGCTTGCCTTCTCGCCTAGTGTTTGTTGGAAGTCAAAGGGCAATAAGTTATAAAACTGTGTTGAACAAAACTATGTTCTGACAAGACCAAATTGAAACTGGAGACATGTTCCTAATGTGTTCTTCTAGAAGTTATTTCATTGTAGATGAATCAGCTATGGTAATTACAGTTAATGAATGAACTGAACTGGAAAAAAATGTTGCTTGGAATAAAATGGGACAAAATTGGGATGGTGCCATTACTCAGCGTGCTTTCTGCAGTATAACTTCGATAACATTGAATTCAATTTCAACAAGTCAAAACAAATCTAGAAAAGAAACCATATGAAATGCAACGAGCTTTAATGATCAAAGGCAAATGAGATGGAATGCTAAAAGCAGGTACCTGGTGAACACGTTGTGCAGGTTCCATCCATTTAGAAATGATACTTCTTTGAGAGCAGCTTTCCACTCATGCATAGTCGCTTCGTCATATCGCTGCTCATTTTCATGTGAAAGAAAGGCCTCTCCATAATCTCCAGATTGGTATCGAACCTCAGAAGGTACCACATCATAAAAAATGGGCATGATCTTTTGTCCCCTAGTTTTCTGGCACTCGACCATCTGAACTAGCTCCTTGAGACACCATACGCTGGAGGCATAACCTTTGGAAAAGATAGGTATTGAGATCTTCGACTGCTTAATTGCTTGGAGAAGTTCTAAGGCAAACTCTTCCCCAATGCGGAGGTCTTCATCGTCCTTAAATGCTCGGATTCCTGCATCTATCAAACTAGTGTAAAGGAAGTCGGCAAAACCTGCTCGAATATCTGGACCTCTAAAGCTCAAGAATACTTCATAGTCACATCCCGATGAAATAGCCATTCCATCACCTTCTGTTGATGTGTGACTACAAGAAGCGCCTCTTGCTATTCCATCATTTTCACAGATACGTTGTTTTTTTGCACTCCTGTCCATTGATCTCACTTGATCTCCTCTTCAAGAAAAAATTGAACAGGATAGCAGCAAACGCAGCGGCAGCCAGAGAAGGAAAAAATTGGAAGCCAAAACTAACAAATGGAGATCTCCGTAGGTCATTAAACTTAGAAACGAGGATTGGCTCAATATTCTGAGAGTCTTGGGCGAGTTTGCTCGAATTGATCAATAAGAATGATTCATTGCAACCTGTTAAAGTTGACAATTGCGGGTTTGTTAACACCAAAAGTGGCCCTTCCCAATCCAATTGATAAAGAACAATACAATTGCGGGGTAAATAAATTAGTGGAATTCTAAAGAGATGGGAGCAATCGAGTGCTTTCGGTGGCTAAAACAAAATATTAAAAGAAATTCTTCTCGTTATTTTTGTATGTTTCAATTTTAATTATGTTGTCTTTGTGAGGTTATTTCACACTCAACTGACCACAAATTGTAACTACTATCTTCCATTGGATTTTCTGACGACACATGTCTTGATAAATGCCTAGAAACTTGCCCGTAGATTGCAAGGATGACATTGCACGAAGCACGCTTGTGTCATGGACCGAATTCTCTTGTACTCTCGTACCTTTGCAAGTGGAGGTTGGTGTCATCGGGTGAAGAGTGAGGGATGCAGAAATGATGATACAACTGGTTTGTAGGAATGACATCAGAGCGTTTGTGCTAGGAGTTCTAGGATAGAACGGTTATAATTCTGAGGAGTTCTGAAGGCTAGGTTGGCCTCCCGTATACAAGCCAGTTGAGAGCTGATGCTTCTTTTTTTATGAGGCCATGACAGGCCGAAACTAGTTGTTGTGCCGAAGTGTTATGTATGTCTCGTTTGAGGGACTAAATGCTCGAGCTAAGGTAGGGGTGGTACGATCCGATAGGAGGATGCTATTCGCCATACTATTCTTAAGAACAACTATAGAAGGAAGGTAGGCTCGATGTGCTCTCCGCTCACCAGGTGACGCACGAGCTATTCCACGGCCAAGGATTTGTTGGCCTGTGACAAATGGTATCGGAGTAGGATCCCTCTAGTTGGTGGGTGATTCAGGGAAAGCCCGTGGTCTACTCGATCCCGTTAGGGCGAGAAGTGATTGTTGGGACTAAGAGGGCTCAAACAAGGTACAGCTCTCGTCTAGCTTCCGAGATGGCAATGGGGGCACAGGAAGGAATCGAATTGCTCACTGAATAGGATAACGTTCCTAGATCAATTGGCGAATTTCATAAGGAGGTTTGCTATCACATTTCCAACAAGAGGAGAAACCTCCATTAATCTACCGAGATCAAGGGAAGCCTAGTAGGTGAAAGAATGTGCTACCAAGGGAGTGCAGTTGGCTCTGGATGCCACACTAGCCAGGGAAAACATAACTGACTAGAGATGCATGAACGGCTTTGATTGAGGGAAGCTATCAGTGGAGTGGAGTGGAGTAGAGTGGTCTATTATGTTGGGCGAGCATTGCCATTCATGTAAGTCCCGAGGTAGGCATTGATGGTTGGGGAACACAGGGAAGCGACATAATAGCTTGTAATGAGGGCCTTGTGGAATTGAGTATGGGAGGATGTCACTAACCGAATAATTCTAGAATAGAATGGTTATAACTCTGAAGAGCTCTAAAGGCGGGGTTGACCTCTCATGCACAAACTAGTCAGGAGCTGATAGGATATAGTCAACAATCTTAGACTTCTTCGAATATCAAATACTCATAAGAAATCATCAAATTCAAATAGTTATTGAATTGAAAAAAAAAAACCTACCTGGATATCACTATTTGATTAAAGTTTCACTAAAGATTGCATTTATCATCACAAATAAAATATAGGTAGATAGAAAAAGAAAGTTATTTCTTTTTTTAAAAAGTTGATGTAAAGGAATTGATGAGGCTGTGGTAGGCAGAAACCAGTTGTTGTGCAGAAGTGTTTTGCGTGTCTCGCTCAAGGGACAGGATACTTGAGTTAAGCTGGGCGTGGTACGATCAAATACGATGATGCTATTTGCCACACTGTTCTTAGGAATAATTATAGAAGAAAGGTTTACCTGGTGTGCTTCTTGCTCCCATTGGACCATTTGTATCTATATGCATTAGGATCCCGATTCACGGATCTCTCGGTTCGAGAAATAAAAATAAGAGGATCGAACCATTTCTTCTGACTCTTTTTCAAATTCGATAAATGTTGGTTGATCGTATATTTCATTATAGTTCTATGATTCAAAGTATCATTTCCTATTTGATCCCTTTGAATTCCATATTCGAAGTTGCGATCGGATCTATTCATTAAAAAGAATCGATTCCATACATTTCTTATGTACCCATAGGTGCTATATTGGATTTGAATCAGATTTCGGATCCATCTATATTGATTGACTGCCTCCATTATGTTGTTGCTAGCAAATACCACTCTTTTTGGTTTTGGATCTTCCAAATCATTCCCGCAGGAGATCCGGACCCATTGGCTCACCAGACGCCGCACGAGCTATTCCGCTGCCAAGGATTTGTCGGCCCGTGACCCTTGCTGTCTTTGCCAATCACTTTCGGGGCTGGGGTGTCCAGTCGGGCTACTTTGGGGAAATCTGCCCCCGTCTGTTTTTTGTGCTGTCTGGAATCTGAAAATTGCAATAGAAGTTTGGTAAAACATGGCAACTTCAATCGGGACGTGTATTCACCCCAAAAAAAAAAAATCGGGACGTGGAAAGGTGACGGGCTCTTTGTCCTAACTTTCCACGCAATTTCTTTGTAACTGAGGACTTTGCCCCGCCAAGCACGGCATTTGGACTGGATTGCAGCTCTCTTACTTCCTCTCTTTTCTTGAATTAATTTTTTATATCAGAAAAACTCCCAAAGACATGCATCAATGTCATATTTACCTTAAACTAGTACATCCATGGCATCTTTACCCAAAAAATTTCAAATCTATCACAATTTGAGATAAATATGGCATGGATGTACCAATTTATGATTTTTAATGACACAACAATTGGAGGTTTTCTTGACACAAAAGTTAGTTTGTAAGTAATGCAGCATGGGTGTATCAATTTGGATTTTTTGTGGTGTTAGCCATTAAAAAAAGTAGACCTCCGAGATAACAAGTTCTCTCTTCGGCAATTTTAAGAGTTGAAATGACCTATGAAACTAGCTTAATTTGAAACTAAATATACAAAATAAACGGGCTTCAATTTTAACTTCAAAAAAGTGGCATGGAATATATTCTTATTTTGCTTTTGCACTTTTTCGCTACGCGATTGAGACTTCACATTCGTCCACCTTCTTTTTAGCATTTCACTTTTGTTCTGCTCCTATTCGGGAGAAGAAAGCATATGAAGCGATATGATTGTTCACTTTGAATCTCTTTATTCGCATGAATGGTATGGTAAATAGATATCAACGGCTTTTTTTTTTTTGTTTTTTGGTTACTTTAGCTTGCAACAACTTGTACAAATTTGCCCCGAAGGGTTATACTTTTCCAAAAAGAAAAAAAAAAAGATGGGATTATCATTCGCGCTCATTTTTATTTATTTAACTTAGGGTCAATTTGCTTCATGAAAAAATATTTTTGAGAAATTTTTCCCAAACTTTCCATGTTTGAATGACGGATGACTATTCGATTAATGGAAAACGTTTACCATGGACTAAAAGCAAGCTTAAATAAAATGACTTGGCAAGAAGGAAATTGTTTCTCCTGACTTCTTGTTGTGCGTCCAAGTGAGAAGAATATACTTCATTAATGCTCACTTTTTTCTACATGCCCAAAAATTACTATCATAAAATATTTAACAAATATGATTTATAATTTATTTCGTAATTTTTTTTGTAATTATTGTTATTTTGATGGATTAAAGAATGAACAAAGACCCTTACCAAAAATAAAAAAAAGAATGAACAAAGACAATATCGATTCATGTTTGTTGGTCATTGCATCTTACTATTAACAATACAAGCCGCTTTTAGTGGATTCACTTGCTACCAATTACCATAAACTCCATGTCTCTTTTGCTGCTGCCAAATTACCAAAATGCCCTCGCTACAGGGAATTTTTTTTTTCCTTTTGTTTTGATTTTAATAAAAATCGATTGCCAAATTGCCTGATCGGATGTGCCCTTTGTGCAGAACGAGCCCAGAAATAGCAGAACACTTGTTCCTATTCTGTCCCTGGACAACTGAAGTATGGTCAGACCAAAATCTATGCATACGAATACAGAGAGAAGGACTCACCAGCATAGATTGATGGCTTCTAAACTACAAGAGTGACTTACCTGCTACACCCAACCTCGAAGTAAGGGCCAAAGTGCTCTGGTTCATTTGGAAAGAGAGGAACGCAACCATTTTCCGAGCAAAACTGCCAGATCCACAAGGAGTTCTGACTGAAACACTTGCGAAGCATGCAAATTTTAAAACTTGGTGCTCGAATCAGAAGGTTAACTCAGCAGAAGATCAAAACTCAACCTTCAAATGGATTCCATCGGCTTTGGTGCTTAAAATCAACATTTGATAGCGCCTTCATTGCCGGAACTTCCACTGGAACGACGCCAGAGCGCGCAGAGACGCTTTTGGAGTGTTGATGGGTGGATTCGCCCGTGAGGTGAAGGCGCAATCAGCACTGCATGCTGAAACCCTAGCAGTAATCGAGAGTTTGAAGTTCACGGTCGAGCGGGAGAAGGAAAAGGGCACATGTGTGTCAACGGTGGAGTCCGACTGTCTCACTTAAGTTCAGACACTCCTGGGAGCAGATCATGAACTATGGAAATCAAGCAATAAAGCAAAGTGATGATAAAAAGAAATCAAGTAATAAAGCAAAGAAAAAGAAGATGGGTCGTGATGCTAACGTGGAAAAGAAGAGCCACCAATGCTTTAGCTTGCCTTTCGTGCTCTTACCAAGATTTTAGTCGAAAGAAGCGCGCAAGGATAAGAAAAAAAAAAGGATAAGAAAAAAATAAACATGAGGATGCATTTGGGTGGCAAGAAAAAGTTCGTAACTGCTTCTTCTTGTTTTGCCCCTCTTCTTTTTTCAGTACTTTTCATAATTAAATTCATGAAAAATCATCATGGAAATCTTAAATTACTGTCACCATCTTCACTTTTTTGTTTTGACTACATCCACCCTTGAAAAAAAATGACCATAGCGCCCGGGCATTGGTACAGCCCCTTATTGCTAACAGGCCTAGCCTAGTACAGCACTCACGGGCTCAGCCCCAAGAGGGCCGGTCTGTGCTGGGTCTGGGCCGACATGGCCCAGATACCATTCTTAGGGCAGGGATTTGTTAATGCACATGTTAGGAAAAGTAAAATGCTAAAGTTCAAGTCTATTGCAAACTTTGTTCAAAGCCAAAGAATCGTAATGCACGAGTATAAAATGAGTCAATTTTCAGATTCTAAGGGAGAAAGAAAATTTTAATGTGCAATTGCTGGCGTAGTATAAATACTGAAAAGTTATGGTCTTGGTAATGAACCAAGGATACATGATGTGGCGTAAGAAAATTAACGAAGAAAAGAAAAAGATGTCCTAGAATTTGGAGTAGAATTAGGAATGTTATTTTTTTTTCGGCTAGAGAAGAATGTTAGTTCAATGCAATACGTCCGAGAATCAAAAACATATGTTCTTGTTTAAGTATTTATTATCAGAAATAGATTGAGTGATGAAAAGTATTATTATTCCTCAAAGATTATAAAAGTACAAAAAACTCGCTCAGCAGCAACATGACCTTCACATGACCCAAAAAAAAAAAAAAAACAACAACAACACGACCTTCAGGCTCAAGAACTTGTCGACTCGTGATTCGATGGCGTCGAAGCCATGCACGCCGTCTCGAGAGCTCACAGACTCTAACCGCAATTTCAAGCCTCTGATTCATCTCAGCTCAGCTGGATTCCTCCTTCTCCTCCGCTGCTCAGTCCCTTGGTTTCGCAGGTAGCTTGCTTGTTGTATGTAAGGCTTTTCTTTTTTGATGCTGAGGAATTTCGACGTGGATTGTAGATGCCAGAGCGATGGTTCTTTGTTAGTAGGGGCCCTTTTTAGGTTGAGTTTGATGTCTAGATATCGGGGGCAAAAGGAATTTGATGATCGATGAAGAAGTCTGAATATCTCATTCGAGGGATGTGTACCTAGTGCGGTCAAGTTGAAATATGGACGTGGTGCATGATTGAAAATTGCAAGAACAGAGAGGATATTAAAGCTTCTCTTTGATGTCTTGCGGAACTTACGTAGATTTGTCAGTTGACTTCTTGCTCCATTTGAGAAGTAAAGTTTCAATCTCTTAACAGTTGATGATGAACCTTTCTTTTTTTCATTGCAGAGATTGTCAAATTTTCGAATTCATTGGCATTTTTTACTGCGACCTTGTATCGGGAAGTCACAAAAGCATGTGTGCGTGCAAGGGCTCTTGACTTTGGTAAGCTTTATCGACACGATATTTGTGCTAAGTTCAACAATTTTGTATTCTGCTACTATCTTTACCTGATTTCTCTTCTGCATTCGATTGTTGCTACAAGTTAACCTTATCATCAGGGCAATCATTTTATTGTATGTGTTCTGTTTTTTAATGATCTTTTCACCTCAAGCCTATCATATCATGCTTGGAGAACATATTGAGTTGCGTATGAGAACTTTTTGACCACCCCGCTGGTAGCAAGTTGTGCTTTTGTGTCATATTCTTGTTGCGTCAAATGTTATAAGCTCAATCCAACTTAAAATGTGTCATACACTTGTTCTGCAAATTGATCTCGCCACGAATTGCTGGCTCTACAAGCCTCTGATTTCTTGAATGACACGTCCACTTCAAGTTATTTAAATCCTTACAAAAGCTCTTTGGGCAAAACGTGTTTTTACAAACTGATAGCTTCGGCGGTTATCCGTTCGAGCTAATTCTAGTAATTAAGCTCTTCATTATTTCCAAGCAAAATAAATCAAATCAAACTGCATTTCCATAGTGTGTCTCATGTCAGGAGATCACAGCAATTAATTGTCACTGGGAGTTTACAATATAATCAGCATTTATATCTCTTGTTCCTTCTTTTGCCTAGGAATTTAAATGATCGTGGTGCACTTAGTCCTTAACGATAGAAACTAATGGTCGACAAAATTGCAGGTAAGAAGGCCCTTGTGGAAGCATAATGTCTATGGTTTGACCCGAACGATTGGCTCTACAAACCATATATAGGGAATGATGATATATACTTATATCAAATGATTTTCTTTCGTTTTCTTTTGTTTAACACATTTCTTCTGTTAACTTGGGGTATTGAAATGCAGCATTATGCTAAAGGGCACGAAGATGCTACACTCGCGCGGGAAGTTATGAAGCCTCTTGAAAAAGAATAACTTGCCATTGCAACCCAGCACGGCCGATACTGTTTTCGGGTTCACTTTCATGCAAACAGCGAAATAATGCAAGGAAGAGTCATTCTTAAAATGTAAAGGCAACCATATTGGCAGCGTCAACAGCGGCATTTTGCTGATCCAATATTTTCCTGAATCTTCTTCTGCTTCTTCAACTTGTGCATTTCACGAAACCTTGGCCTCCTCACGCCTTGCTCACTTCTGTTTCGCCATTATCTTCCTTGGAGAATGGACAGGGGAAAAAGGAACACAAAAATAAATAAACAGCGGCGAGCGCTTCTGATCCTCACTGGGTCATGCTTACAAGCATCTAACCACAACATTTCAGACGCATGGAAGCACTTGCCAACTTAAGAAGTCAATGTGTACGTAAAGGCAAGAAACAGAGCAAGAAGATAGACGACCTCTGTCCGCCATTGTTTCCAACTTTGTACATGGTGCGAGGTGATCGATGGAAGCGCTTTAACCACAAGGAAATGTTGAAATAAAAAGTGGAAAGCCCCCAGTCAAGCGGAGGATCAATCTAGCGAGCGTCCATCTGCAGAACCGGATGATGGCAGTAAAAGAATCACAAGAGACCAGTAGAACGAGCAACTTGTCTCGAGTTTCCTAGCTCAACATCCTCCATCGAAATCCGACGCCCATTCTAAGACTTCTTCAAAAGCTCGTGTTCAAGCACGAAGCACCCATCCACTCCCTCCTAGCGCAAGACACCAGAGGGACCTATAACCGCACCCGACGCCGCAAGCCCTAGCAAGCAAACGAGAGATCCGCCACCAAAATTCCAAGTGATCCGGTAAAAAACGGCGCAGGTAAACAATCGAAACTCGTCGTTCTCCTCCCCCTCGGCCTCGCCATTCTCGTCGGCGGTGCTGTCGGAGCGGGCGACGGCCTCCAGCTCCTCCTTGTTGACCGGCTAGTTGAGCTGCTGCTGCGGCTGCTGCTCCTCCTCGGACCCGTCGGACGACGCCGGCTGCTTCCGAGTGGTCTCGCGATGGCAGTCGGTGCTGAAGACCTGTTTCGGCGGTGCGCGACCGACCGATTGATCGAGGTCGTCGCTGCTGGTTCTAGAAAGAGAGCGAGGCCGAATCGGAATGCGAAGGACGATTCCGAATTGAAAAAAGAACGGAGGAGGAGAGAGTCGGAGTGGGTCGTTCGATCAGAGACGGTGTCCGAAAACGGAGGAAGCAGAGGAGGGTTTTGCGTTCTTTCGTATTTTTGTGTTTAATACTTTTTCGCTTATATTATTATTGTTATTATTATTATTTGAGCGGTTTTTGTTTTTTCTTTTTTTTAAATTTCG
This sequence comes from Syzygium aqueum, assembly GCA_031216185.1. Classification (NCBI taxonomy): domain Eukaryota; kingdom Viridiplantae; phylum Streptophyta; class Magnoliopsida; order Myrtales; family Myrtaceae; genus Syzygium; species Syzygium aqueum. The sequence continues at coordinate 18,885,877 of CM062234.1, forward strand.
GTTTTGGTTCATGCGAGTGGTGCGAAAATTTCCCGCCAGCCAGAGTGGGGAAATGTAATTTCTTTCCCGCTGCGGGAATTGAAGCCGGCGTCGGCTCACGCGTGACATGGACCCGCAGCTAAAGGATCGGGGGTGGTCCGACGTGGCCTCACCGCCTGCGTCTTGATTGAATTCGAGCAATACGGTCAAATATCGCAATGGATCTCTCTATCTCATATGGGAACAGATCGTGGTCGAGGGTGATGGTTGTTCTGACCATGCTTGATTGCCGCAAGTGGGGCGAGAGGTAATTGCAATTCGCGTCCATCGCATCAGTTACTGCTCTGGTTCTCTCATTGGGAGTTTCGATTGCGAGAAGGTGCGAATACACAGGCTCTGGGATTGCGTACGTCGGTTTTGAGCTTGGACAGTGAGATTTGTATCGTGAATTTGGCGGATTTAGGTTTTTCAGGGCAGGGGGAAATCGTAGACTCTGTCGTGGAGCTGTAGTGCCTGATTTAATGGGGCAAACTATAGCTGTATGGTCCCCTCTGGTGTACAATTTGGATGTTTTCGGAGCATATAAACGACAAGCGTCGTGTTGTATTTGGTTGGCTTTGGACAGACTGGCTTTGTTGAGGTTTTTGTTGAGTAACTTTGCCGGGAAGGGGAAGCCTTATGTTGTTTACTCATTCCCCTTTCATCGCATTGGATCGTGTAAATAGCTCTTTCAGTTCACGAAGAAGGATGACCAAAATATACTGAATACTGTTTTGAGTTGATGTTTCCTTAAAGTGTTCCCCTCACTTGATTGTCAAAATAGCTCGCAAGAGACATAAGAAACTTGCTTCATTGCTTGTAATTGAATGAGCTTGTGACCGCATTATCAATCTGGAAATTTTCTTAATTGGTAAATGCAGAACTTAAGAGTGAGGTCCAAGGCTCACAAAGCTGTTTACAATCACACTCTTGCCACGATATTGGTGGAGTATGCATCTGCCGTAGGGCTTCTTTAAAAACAATTTCACATTTACTTAGAGCTTGTTGTTGTTACGCATCAGGTTTCACCATTTCAATACAATAAAATTGTAAATTAATACAAAGCTTTTTATTGCAGGTTTACATGTCAGATTTGACAGAACTTTGTAGTTGGACATGTAATAGATGTGATGGAAAGACCAAGGTAATTTGACTACTTATTAATATGACATTGTTGCTAAGGTCGTGTGAATGGATCCTTAATACTAGATAGCCAATTCTTGAGATGACATTTTGTGGGCAAATGCCGCACTGTTATATGAGCTTCTAAACTGGTCATTAATGCATTTTGATATGAAAGCAGGGGTTTGAAGTCATTGAACTAGTAGTTGACATTCAGCACTGCTTACAGGTATATAATTTGTTTTACAGTGGCCTACCAATTTGCGATGCTTGTGATGCCTATATGTTTGAATTGCATCTAATTGTTCGTCTCTATTTCTAAACCACCTGTAGGCATATGTTGGCGTCGCTAAGGACCTTAATGTCGTGGTAATAGCTTTCAGAGGTACTCAGGAACATAGGTATGCATGCATGTTAACTCTAGCAATTCTTCCCCTTAAATTGACATGCAAAGGACTTGATGAAAGTTTAAGCTAAGAAGAGCAGCCTCGGTGAATGTATACATGAGGCAAATGTGTCTGCTGCCATATGAAGGGAAAAAGGGTGAATCATGTAACTTTCGTGTAATTATAGATGGAGTCATGAGGAGATTACATACTTCACTAATTTTAAAATTTGACTTTTGTTTTCTGATTTCTTGCTGAAAATTGTTCTTAGCTGATTGTGACAGCATGCCCATGCATTATGGCCCTTTTTTGGATTTAGTTTCTCCTTCACTATTTATGACAGTAAGTTTTGGAGTTCAAGGGGCATTTTCACCATGAACCTGGAATTTTTTGTTTATGTCATTAGCAAGATGTGACTCACGCCACCAACATCCAATTGCTTCTTGTGGCAGCATTTAAATGCACTTCGTTTATAAATTCACCCCCAATCCCACTATCCCATATTATTCACACCTTTTCTAAGGGCTGAGGGTGTGGTTGGTTTTATTGCGAATGTGGGGTTTGGTGTCGGGAAAATTATGGATGGGGATCTTGACAGAGTAACGCACCTTCAACCCTCATGGAGAGAAAGGGTTGTTCTATTGTTCACCATTGTATGTGAAATGCGAGATATGGTTATTGATGCGTAGTGTTTTTTCTCTGTCCCGGAAGAGCCATTGAAGTATTGACATCCAAGTTATTTGGTTGTCTAATTATGTGTGCTGAAGTTGTTTTTTCCATACCAGCATTCACTTGAGTTACTTATATATCTGGTGACACTTCATTTCAAGGTCAATCATGAAGCACGGAATGTTCAGGTTTTAACATTTTAACAACCTTGTATTGGCAATGCAGTGTTTGCATCTTACTACAGTGACTGCATGTCAAATACAATATGTATTACTAATGGACACGATATTGTGCCCCATTTGCCTCCATGCTATTCTTGGTTCCCACATAAGACTTACCATCACTTCCCTAGAGAGGTAAGGCTTTGATCTTGACGGAATATCATATAAATTATGGGGAATTATAGCGGACTAAATCTGACGTTTGCTTTGCATTTCTTTCAACCTATCTAACTGGTGAAGTCTCATTTATTCCAATGATGTATGTACCTTCTTTTGTCAACGTGTAAAATATTACTGTCTTGTTTTTTATCTTCTTAGCAAAACAGGGTAGTTCGTAGTCCTCGTGACTTGTCAGAATGTTTGAGTAACTTTGATTCTTGCAAGAGCCATCATGAGTTTTTTCGTACCAATTCCAAAGTTTAAGATAGCGTAATAATGTCTGCTATATACTCTCTCTCTCTCTCTCTCTCTCTCTCTCTCTCTCTCTCTCTCTCTCTCTCTCTCTCTCTCTGATGGCTGATAAACTAGTCTTAATCTCTGTGCAACTATACGCATTTTAATTATTGTGTGTCTACTAATGCTTATAATGATTGGTGACTAGCTCAAGGACAGCCATGGACAAACATATTGATGTGAGATAATGTGAAAATGATTTGATTCCACTTGCTTCTCTGGTCACTAATCATAATCTTTTCCATGTCAGTGTTCACATGTAATCGGAATGTTCCCTTTGTTGTAGGTATGACTGTATTGTTAGGAAATAATAATAAGGGTAAAACAGTCAAAAGTTATTTTATATTGAGAGGGTTACACATATATATTACATGTATTCTTGTAATCCTTTGATTGAAATAATACAATACGTATATTTCTCTCTCTCTCTTAGCATGGTATCAGAGCACACCGTATTCTTTCTTCAACCACCATAATCTTCAACCCCACCACCACCATCGCCCACCGTATTCTTTCTTTAGCCACCGTTGTCTTCAACCGCACCACCACCATAGCCCACTGTTGCCTTTCACCATCACCGTCGTGGACCCACCAACCCTCACCGTGACCACCAGATTCAGATCTGTCCACCACTGTTGTCGTCCACTCACCAGATCAAGATCTGCTCAGATCTGGCCAGAAGCACCGATTGCCCCTCATCGGCACCTGTTCTTGCCGATCGCCCCTCACCGGCACCTGTTCTTGCCGGTCACCAACCCTCGGTGTCGACTCTCACTGCCGTCTGCTCTCCAGATCTGACCAGACGCATCGCTTGCTGAAGCTCATCTAGCGACTGCTTCTTACGGGCCCAGCGGAATTGGTATTTACTCAACCCTCTCCCATGTTCAAAGTGATTCACATCCCATTGTTCGGTTCTACTAAGGTTTCGTATGTCTTGAGGAGTTGGAGGCGATCTGAGTTCGTTTTGTTCTGCTAGGGTTTTTTCCAAAAAAAAAATTCAAAAAAAAATCATCAAACTGAGGTCATCAGAGGATGTTGTCAAATGTACTTATGTGGCTTCTCATTGCCGTATATTGATACTTGAAGTGCTGGTCGGAGTATGCGCAGAAGGTTGGATGGTTTTCCATGATTCTTTGATACCGAATATATGATTTTATGGCCTCTCAGTACAGCTTCTTGACTCCATGGTAAACAGATTGAACCTCATTTGCGTTTGTTATTTTGTGGCTGATTGCACAACTGAAGTTCAGTGCTTGATTATTGTAACATTACTATTGGGTTCAATCATATCTTCTGTTCAATCTATTCGGCTAATTGCATTATTGGAGTTCAGTGGAGTTAATACTAATGGCTTCGGCTTCTGGATCATCTACTGGTCTTACACATTTTTCAACTGACATCTGTCAAGTTAGATGGAACTAATTATCCATCGTGGTCTAAAGCTGTTGAAGTTTATCTTACCGTCACTAGACAGAATGATTATCTTACGTCTACAATCCCCTCGGATAAGAGTAAGATAGATGATTGGGTTGCAGGCGATGCGATGATCCGTACACTGTTATGGAATAGTATGAATCCTAAGATTAGCCCTCACTTCATTCAGTGTAGTTCTGCTAAGGAAGTTTGGAAGAAATGTGCTTTACTTTATTCTGGCTAGAATAATATGATACGAGTGTGTGACACATGGGAGGCTCTATTTGATCTTCAGCATGGAGATCAATCTCTATCTAAATATTATGCTCGTTTCACTACACTTTGTCACCAACTAGATGCTTATCTTCTAGCTTCAACTGATCCAAATGTTTTAGTCAAACGCCAGGAGGATCTTCGAGTGATACTATTTCTTAAATCACTAGGGCCTGAATATTCTTCCCTTCGTCAGCAGATTACATCTGAAAGCTCCTTTCCTACAGTTGATGAGGTTTTCTCCTGAGCCCTTCGCTCGACACCTACTGCTAAGATCTCAAGTACAACTCTAGAGACAAGTGCCATGATCTCTCATGGCCCTAGTGGATGTAGAACTTGTGGTCGTGGTTATCGGGGTCATGGACGTGGATCTATTCAGAGTGGAAGTCGTGGGAGTCGTGATAGAAGTATTGGCAGCCTTGGCTCTCGTTATTGTAATCATTGTCGGAGGGTTGGACATACAGAAGCTTACTGCTACGCACTTCATCCAGAGCTTCGACCTACACTTGTTGCATTGGCTGAAGTGGACGATTCTTCCTCCTTAGCTCAACCGGAACCTACTATTATGCAGAATACAAGAGATTCGGTTACATTGACACGTGCTAAATATGAGGCTTGGATTCGCTCCCAATAGGTGATAGGACCTTCAGCTCCCACTGCAACTCTGGCACATAGCTCAAAAGGTAGTTCATCATGTTTACTTTCTACCCTGTCAGACTCATGGATTATAGATTCTAGAGCTACTCATCATATAGCTGGTAACTCCACATTATTGTCTTCGTTACATTCCACACCTCCTGGGGTGTCCAACTCTATTACATTAGCTGATGGTTCCATTACCCAAGTTACTGGTACTGGAGACGCACAATTGAGTCCCTCCCTTTCCTTATCATCTGTCCTTCATCTCAAATCTCCCTATAATTTGATTTCTGTTAGTTCACTAATGAAGGAACTAAAATGGTCCGTAACCTTTTCTGCTTCTTATTGTGTCTTTCAGGATCTAAGGATTGGACAGATAATTGGTGGGGGACATGAATCAAATGGCCTATACTATCTAGACAAGAAGGTGCTAGCTGCAGCAGTTGTGAAGCACACATCCACTGATGTGTATCGGATGCATTGTCGTGCTGGTCATCCACCACCGAGCATCCTTCGACGATTGTTTCCTGAGTTTGAGTTTGTGAGTACTTTTGAGTGTGAAGCTTGTTAGTTTGGAAAACACCATAGAGTTTCTTTTCCTTCTCGCTTTCAGAGTCTTGTGTCTAGTCCCTTTGAGCTAGTTCACTCAAATGGATGGGGTCCGTGTCGTGTTTCTGATACATCTGGTTTCCGGTATTTTGTTACATTTGGGGATGATTTTTCCCGAATGACTTGATTATTCTTAATAAAAGATTGTACTGAGATTTTTCATTGCTTTCGTCGATTCTACTTTGAGGTGTTGAATCAATATAATACTTTTGTCAAAACTCTACGGTCTGATAATGCAAAAGAGTATCTTGTTGTTGCCTCTGGTTTTCAACCTTTTCTTGATTTTCATGGCATTATTCATCAAACTTCATGTTCATATACACCACAATAAAATGGTGTTGCTGAACTTAAAAATCGTTGTCTTCTTGATGTTGCTCGTTGTCTTATGTTTCACATGCATCTACCGAAAATCTTTTGGGGTTATGCTGTCCTTACAGCCTGCTTCTTAATTAATTGACTTCCAACTTCTATTCTTCAGGGGGAGACACCTTTTTCTATTTTACATCCAAATCGTCCTCCCTTTGCATTACCTCTACGTGTTTTTGGTTGTGTTTGTTTCGTCCATTCTTTGACTCCGAGTCTTGATAAGCTGGACCCTCGTGCTAAAAAATGTGTCTTTGTTGGGTATTCTCGAACTCAGAAGGGCTATAAATGTTACAATCCTACTAGTCGTCATGTGATTGTATCAGCAGATGTGACATTTTTTGAAGACCAGCCATACTTTACTACTCAAACGGTCCCTACAGTGCCCCCTGACGATGTCGAGTGTGTCTTACCGACTCTTCCACCTATCTCACTTCCTCCAACATTGTCAACAAGATTTCAGTTTGCTAATCGCACTTACCATAGACGAGGAACAGCTCCCACTACAGTAGTACAACCATCACTTGATTCATATGTTCCCTCATCGATTGCTGTGCCATCCTCTGATCCTCATCCTGATCCACCCATTGCTACCTGAAAAGGTACGCGCTCTTGTGTAGGACATCCTGTGGATCGTTATACACTCTACTTTGGTCTATCTGATTGTCTTCGTACTTGTCATCCTATTACCAATTTTATGTCATATGATCGTTTATCTCCCACCTTCTTTGCCTTTGTCTCGTCCTTGTCCTCTATTTCTGTGCCTAGCAGTGTTACTGAAGCTCTTGCTCATCCTGGTTGGCGACAAGCCATGGAAGACGAAATGAAGGCACTCATTGAGAATCACACTTGGGAGCTCACTACCTTACCTACGAGGAAACAACCTGCTGGTTGCCATTGGGTTTTCACTGTTAAGGTCCACCCTAATGGCACCATAGATCGGTTGAAGGCACGGTTGGTCGCCAAACGATATACTCAAACATATGGTGTTGATTATGATGACACCTTTTTCACTATAGCCAAAATTCCATCTATTCGTGTCTTTATTTCTCTGGTAGTGCATTTTAGATGGTTTCTTCATCAATTAGATATTAAAAATGCGCTCTTACATGGTGATTTGGCTAAAGAGGTGTATATGGAGCAACCACCGGGATTTGTTGCTCAGGGGGAGAATCTGGTATGTCGCTTGCATAAGGCTTTGTATGGACTCAAGCAATCTCTTCGTGCTTGGTTTGGTAAGTTCAGTGATGCTGTTATCAAGTTTGGATTAAAGCGATGTCAAGTAGATCATTCGGTCTTCAATTCTGTCTCATCAGCTGGTTGTATTCTTTTGGTGATATATGTGGATGATATTATCATTACTGGTAGTGATTCAAATGGTATTCAACGACTCAAACAGTTTTTGCATACACAGTTCAGTACTAAGGATATGGGACGTTTGCGGTATTTCCTAGGTATCGAGGTTGCCTACTCACATATAGGTATCAACTTAACTCAGCGAAAATATGTTATTGACATTCTTAATGAGGTTGGACTAATTGGAGCAAAACTGGTTGATACTCCTATGGAATCCAATGTAAAACTTGATGCAGAACATGGAGAACTGTTACATGACCCAGTGAAATATCGGAGAGTAGTTGGTAAGTTGAATTATCTTACTGTCACGAGACCTGACATATCCTTTGCTGTTAGTGTTGTTAGCCAATTCATGAGTTCGCCTCAGACTACTCACTGGGATGTTGTGCTTCGAATAATCAAATACTTGAAAGGAGCGCCGGGTAAAGGACTAATTTTCAAGAATTATGGCCATCTAAATACCACAGGTTTCTCTTATGCAGATTGGGCTGGATGCCCTGCTAATAGAAGATCTACATCAGGTTATTGTGTTTTTCTTGGAGGTAATTTAATTGCATGGAAGAGCAAGAAACAACATGTGATTTCTCGATCAAGTGCTGAAGCAGAATATAGAGCGATGGCACATGTGACAGGTGAATTGCTCTAGTTAAGGATGTTATTGTCAGAAATTGGGTTATCAATATCAGAACCATTGATATTATATTGTGACAATCAATCAGCTATTCATATTGCAAATAATCCTGTCTTCCATGAGCGAACCAAGCACATTGAGGTTGATTGTCACTTTATATGAGAAAAAGTTCAGAAAGGAGAGATCACTCTTCAACATACAAGGACAGAGGATCAGCTTGCAGATATTTTTACTAAGTCTTTACGAGGGAATAGAGTGAATTTTTTATGTAACAAGTTGGGATTGTTTGATATCTACGTCCCAACTTGAGAGTGAGTGTTAGGAAATAATAATAAGGGTAAAACAGTCAAAAGTTATTTTATATTGAGAGGGTTACACATATATATTACATGTATTCTTGTAATGCTTTGATTGAGATGTATATTTCTCTCTCTCTCTCTCAACATGTATAATACAGGATTTGGTAGTCTGGTTTATCAGGTGGAGAAAGTTTGTGATAGCTCTGGAGAAGATCCATCATACAGCAGGTAATGAGGTTGTTTCGGTCGTAGCTACTTGTTCAAGCAATTAGTTTGTGGATTTGCCATGTTAGATGAAATAAGTCGTGCGACAGGTCAACTTGTTCTAGAGAATTTGGTCCTTTGTTACCAGGAATATATGTGGATGATTGATGAGAGTGCATCTCCGCAGATTGGTAACTAGTAACAGCATCGCGGACCACTTAGTCTACTATGGTGTGGGATTAATGGTTGAGACATGGGGATCATGCAAAATTGTCATGGATGCACGATTGAAGGAACATGGAATTGAAGATGTCAAAGGAAATCTTATGCTTTCCAGGAATCCTTCTGCTTTTGCATTGAGGCTGCCTTTAGACTCCGATGCCAAGAGCAACTTCAGTTAAAATGCTCCTAGGTTAGCACCTAGTTTCTCAAAGATCATCAGGGACCTCTGTGATGACGGTCTGAAATGCATTCCATCATTCTGTTGTCCACATCCATCACAAGATGCATAAAGCGCCCTACTCAAATTCACTCTAAATGTAAATAGTACGAAGTTCAATGTGTCATCCTTGTAAGTACAACTCCGTGACTTCTATTAAATGTATGCGTTCGCAAGTTTACCTGTCAATCTAATCTTGGGCCTATGGCTTTTGTTTACCAGACTTGATCAAACCTAATAAGGATGTGTGGATACTGAACTAAGCTATTTCTAGTTGAGTCTTGTAGCTGTTTTCCTTTTTTTTTTTTTATTGTTGGGGATTGAACTTCACAAAATTGGCAGATGTGTGAACTTTGGAACTATGAGACTTACACGGTTAGGCAGTTAACCGGTTTTATAAGGTGAAACAAAGAGTGCCTTGGGAGACCACTTCTCAATATGTGACCTTACCTTATAATATAGACACATTGTCACAAAAAGACTTCTTGGCAGAAGTACTTCAATTGTTTCTTGGCAAGGAGTTATGCATATTAACTGTTAAATCAAGCCATCTTGGAAACAGATGATGACCTTGTCTTGCATCATTTCCACTGGCAACCTTTGCTAAATCTAAGCTTTTAGGATGTAAACAATTTATAACACCTTGGCTTTGACATGTAATACTGATCAGCCTTAGGAATGAGAGTTGTAAGCTTTTACCTTATGATAAAACCCCACAACTGAACCGGTTTGGATTTTTAGATTTTAGATTTTTGATGGTCAAAAAATTAGTTCAGGGTAAAATTATCACATGTGTACCGGTTTTGGGGTTTTTTATGATCAAAAAAATAGTTTTGAGTAAATTTATCACAGATGTACCAGTTTGGGGTTTTTCGTGTTATTAACCAGACATGGCCACGGTTCGGAACCGGCCGGTTCCGGTTTGTGGCCATGTGTGAACCGGAACCGGCCGGTTCGTAATTTAAAAATAAAAAAGAAATTATGAAATAATAAATAATGAATTATAAAATTATGAAATAATGAATTATTCAATATAAATTGTGATCAAAATGTAAATTGTAGGGGTGATTGATTCTCAGTTCAGTCCGGTTTCGCTCGGAACCAGGAATTGAACCGGTAAGACCGGTCCCTTAATTTTAGAACTAGGAACTGTACTAGCAAATCATAAAACCGGGAACCAGACCATTGGTCCGGTCCGGTTCTAAGTGGTCTAATGGAACCCTTTGCTCTTAACTGGCAAAATATCGTAGTCACAAAAGATATACAACTTTACGTGCTCATGATTTGACTTGGATTTTATACACAACCCCTTTGATGGTCTCTTCATTCACATTCGATATGGGACTCTTGGCATTTGCATGAAGACAAGCCAAGAGTCTCACATTAAAGGTGTTCAAGGCAAGCCGAGAGTCCCACATCGAATGGGAACGAAGAGGCATTAGAATCATTATATATAAAACCCAAGCCAAGCCTTGTAACTAGAGTTCAATACACTCAAGCCAAGTATTGTAATTAGAGATCAATGTACTTACAATGTATGGCAATTAAAGTTCAAATTGTTTTATAAAAAAAATTAAATAATGAATTTTTTAAATTTCATTATTATTTTTTTAAAAAAAATAATTTAGAACCGGAACTGGGCCCGTAGGCCATAGGCCGATTCCTGTTTCGGGCCAAAACCGGCCCGTGGCCATGCCTAGTATTAACCATAATAAATGACACAAATGGTTTCTGATGTTTGACCTAAGGTGCAATATAGTCGCTAAATTTTTAATATCTTCAATGTGGTCTCTAACTTTAGCCTAATGTATAATATGATTCACGAACTTTTAAATTATTTAATGTGGTCTTTAAATTATATAAAAATGATCAATTTTGTCCAGAAGCTTAATTAATAAAAGGACAATATTTAACATTTTCATATACTTCAGAAATTAAATTGAACATGTACCAAAAGTCTATTGATCATATTGAATAATTTAAAAGTTCTCATATATAACCCATGTCTCGAATATTTAATTGAAAAAAATAGCAAGAATTTGCTGTCGCAATAAAAAAAGCAAAAAGTCCAAGCGAAATACACACCACTAATCCTCATCATTTATTAAAATAATACTAATTATAAAGGAACCTAAGTACGAATCCTATACGAAGATTATATTCGGATGCAAAGAAATTTCGTGCCACGAAAATATTTGCTTTGGATAATTTAACGAATTAAAAAAGAAGAAGAATAATAATAATTTCATTCATTTTTTTTTTGGCCTTTTTTGGGGTTGGAAAAAACACATGCACAAGAAAATTCGGGAGGTTATATTATCAGATGCGAGCGAGGAAGAGATAGAGAGGAAACGCTTCGACGACGACGACGGAGGAGGAGCTCTTCCATCCCTCCTTTCGCCCTAACCGTCGCAATCTTCAGATGTCCTTACCGAATCCCCCTAATCCCCGCTTCCCTCCGTCGAAGATGATGATGATGATGATCCCCGACGCCGTTCTTGGCCACCCTTGTCGAGTCGCGGCGTCGCCGCCGTTGATCGATCGAGGTCGTCAGAACCGCACACGCGACGGGCTCGCGGCGTCTTCACGTCCCGGATTCGGGCGATGTGCTGCGGCCTCGCGTCTCTTTGGACCCAGTCTGATTGAACCGGTTCGCATCCCATTCTCTCTTGCTCTGCTGCAGAATCTGGGCTCCGTGGAAGTAAGTAGAGTTCGCTGAGCAACTAGTGTCGCTGTTGTGTCGTCGTTGAGTTCCTGCTTGTTGATCCGCCGTTGCCTTGCGATCTATCGCGGGATTGCGTGTCTCCACATGGAAAGGTTCCGAGTTGATGTCTGTCGCCATTCGCCGATATGAGTTCATCCATTTGCGTGTCTTAACCAAAGCATCACTCTCTCACACAGCAAGCATGGGGCCTGTGTGAGCTGCTAATGGATGGTGTGTTGATCAGGTGTCATTGGTGAACTCTGCGTGTACGTCAAGCTAGGATAAGATGTTACGGAGGTAGGGAAGCTTTGAATATGGACTGGGGGATGTGTTATACGCAAAATGGGTGTTCTATATGGTTGCTGGTATATGCTGGATGCTTGGTGTGAGCTGAGTGGGTAAGTTGATCAAATTGTCATGTGTGAGAGAGTGCTATGCGCACACTAGGCAAGTGGTTTTTAGTTGAGCTCTGTGCGAGAATGAGCAAGCATGAGCCTGTGTGAGCTGCTAATGAATGCATGTGCGATATCCACTAGTGAATGGTGTAACGTCTGTATTATGTGGGCTTGCTGAGTATGTGTGTGTTGAAGCTGCTGGCATGTTCATTGGATGTGTTTTCGTTGTACTTTGTGGGTTTGGCGAACGAAAGAGGATTCCAGGAGCTGTGATCTGCAGCTCCATAAATCGCAAAGTCATTGCAAATGGATCTGTTGATTAATCTGTCTCTAAATAATAACTTGTAGCTTAACTGTCCAGTCTGAATGAGGAAGGTAGGAGCGCAGAAAATTTGCTCAGTTTGGCTCACAGACCTTATATTATGGTTGACATTTAATAGTAGTTTGGTAAATTGTTCCGTAATGTTTTAGTAAGACCTCTTGTTTGGGTTGCTGGAATTACCAGCAAAAACCTTGTTTCCTTCATCATCTCTAGTATTGGCATTAGTTAAACTATCACACATGGTTATATTTCTTTTCTGAGGTTTGACTGATGGATGGTGTGTTGTATTGACTGTGCTTCCAAAGTTCTATTATAAAATAAATGACATGCTTAGCCTTGGACACTCAGGTTCTGGTCCCATCATGTTTTTATGAGTTTGCTTCCAGAATTTTTTGTTTATTTGCTCTTGAATTTGACATCTTTCATGCTCGAGAAACTTAAGTTGTAAACTGAAATTTTGCAGTCATTTCTTGACGAGATTGTATGACATAGGTGGAGCTGTCAGTGTCATGGCTCTCAGCAGTCTCTTCATCCTCATGACGCTACATGGCTTAGAATACCCCTACTTCTATGAAAAGGTTTGCGCACTATTGCAACCTTCCATCTCCATTGCAAAACACTGGGAAAACTTTTGTGAAGTAATCTTGCACTGATCACGTCTACAATAGTACTTGACTTTGTATCATTTCTTCAAGCAGTCCTGCATCACATCAATTTTCATGAATATGTGATATATATATCTAAATTGTTATGGAGGCACAAGGTTTTACAATGATCAAGGGTGTTTAATCGGTGTCTGCTATGAATAGTATTGATACAATATGTGAACCATTGCTTTTGGCAACTTAGATAATGTCAAGTTCTTTAGGTGGCTGATATGCATGTTCATGTAGGACTGTGCTTTACTAGAGGAGATAGAGCTATCCAATGGAGCGATTTGGACCTTTCCTGACATGAAGCTGACATTTCCTGGATGCTTTAGTTGTTTCATTGCTCTCTTATGTTGACCTGCTGATTTTGTCTAGAGATATATGAATGTCTAAGACGGTGAACTTGAAAGCAGAGACATTCTATGCAGAATTCGTGCTCTTCTAAACCTTTAGATTGCTTTCTGACACTACACTAATTATTAACTGCAGTTGCTTGCTTCCTGCTTAAAATCACGCCTCCTTCTAGCATAGTTGGCTGCTGCTTTTGCTAAGAAACTGAGTCGACTAGCACTCTCTGTGCTCCCGGCCGCTCCGCTCCGCTCCCTGATTCGAATTTGGCCCCTCTGTTCCAGAGGGGACCCGGTTGCGCTTTCGCTGGCTCTGTGGCCGCTGATGCGAAGTGCCCGCGCGGGTGGCGCGGAGCTGCCGTTTTGATACCGAGCGCCCGCCGTTGTTGCTGGGGATCCCGTGAATCGGGGGTGATTGGATGATTGAGGATGCAGCCGTGGCTTTCGGATTGAAGGCATTGTTGCGGTGGTGGCGTGTGGTGTGGCGGCTATGGCTCAGCAATCATCGCGACTCAATCGGCTGCTCACTCTTCTCGACAGTATCCTTTTCGTCTCGTGCTTGTTTGGATCTGGTGTTTGTGCTGTTGGTGGCTGTCGATTGGGTGAATTTTTGCATTTTTTTCCCTTAACGAAATTGAGTTTCTAGCTGGTTCGACTCAGTCCAAGAGGTTTGCCACGGCTCGCCAGATTGGAGATATCGCCAAGTCGCATCCCTGGGACTTGGCCTCTCTCTTAAAGAAGGTATTTTTATTTTCTCTGCAATGCCACTGGGACAACTCCTCTAATCTAATCGTGGAGGAAGATATATCTTGCTGTTGTTAGCTTGGCATTCTGCATTAGAAATTTCATATGGGCATGATGACAAGTTTTGGGAATAGCTCTTTTGGATCGTGCTGTTCGATATTGCTCTTTGAGGTAGTGCGGAGGCTAATGTGCAGAGTAGGGATGTTCATGAATATCGCTGTATAATGATGGGATTTCCGCAACATAAATTTCATTGAAACAAGAGAGAAGGAAGATGTCCAGTTAGGGGCTCTCCTTTTGGTGCAGAAACCCAATGTTTGTTTGGTATTATTAGCTTTTGATGCTGCAGTGGCTGAGGCTGCCATGTGCTAGGGTTTTGGCCGTAGATGGTAGTTGACAGATGCTATTTACGTGTGCTGTAATGATAAGGATTTCAGGAAGTGCTAGGCTAGGTGAAGGTTTGGCGAGTAGTTAAATAAGATCCTTAAAGTATGATATGTTCCATAAAATAGTAATAACATTTTCATTTCTTACAGCTATGATATTAGTTTTTCGAGAAGTGCTAATGTTTTTTGCACCTTATGATTCTCATTTCGCTTATGTGAGTTTAATTATTTGATTAGGCTGTTCAATACCTTCGTAGTAAGAAATGGGATACGAGGGTTGCTGCAGCTCATGCAATAGGCGCCATTGCTCAGAATGTTAAGCACACATCTGTGAATGAGTTATTTGCTGCCGTTGAGATGAAGATGTCCGAGATTGGGATAGATGGCACTCTCAGGTAACATCCTGGCATTGCCTTGTCAGTGTAAATTTGTGTCAAGCGTTTCATTTCAAAGGTCGCATATGTTCTCATATTCTTTTTCTGGTTTGGCTTTAGTGATTTCTGTGGTGGGAGTGGTCATGGACTGGGAAAGTGCTAGAAACAATATACGCGTGTGCATTTTCTGTACAAATTTATTCTTCGTTTTCTGATTTTTCTTTTACCTTACTGTAACAGCTTTGATCTGAACAAGGTTTTGGACTTTGGAGCTTTGTTGGCATCGAGGGGTGAGGTAAGCTGCT
Source organism: Syzygium aqueum (assembly GCA_031216185.1). NCBI lineage: Eukaryota > Viridiplantae > Streptophyta > Magnoliopsida > Myrtales > Myrtaceae > Syzygium > Syzygium aqueum. Next base: position 18,901,199 of record CM062234.1, read on the forward strand.
CTGTCGGACTTTTAAACTAGCGTTTAATACTTCTTTGAGAACCTTCTTCAATAATACTGAGTGTCTGTTTATCATTTTCAGTTTGTGGGTTTTGCTGCCTACAAATATGGAGAACTTTTTCTCATTGCGTACAATTATGAAACTTACAGTACAAGCACTGAAAGCAGCATTTTACCTCTGGTGTGATTGACTATAAATAATTTGATTACCATCATGTGAGAAAAGAGAAGTTTGTATGGAAAATTGGCACTCTTGTCTTGTGAATGCCTCACGGCCTTACTGTGACGTACTCTCTTCGTTCTTAGTGCTGACATATACTATTTGTCTATATTTAGTCTCTCTCATGCTCACGGGAGGAGAGAGAGCAACTAATATCATTGGATTAAGTATCACATATGTTTTCCCCTATATGGCTGCTTGCTCGGTCTAGAAAGCCATTTGACGGAGGATTTTGAAACCTCAGAAAAGTGGAGAATAAGTAGTAGCAGATGTTACTTATATGTGTGAGAGGAGAGCTTGCTTGTTATGCTGCCTAGAAATTTCAGTTGCATAGACAGAAAAGTGGTACTACTTTTATTTTTTCACTCTGCATTTTTTGCATTGCGTTGTGCTGGAGAAGGAGAGAGGAAGATGAGTGGTTCTGTAAAGTTCCCCCATTTTTTTTTCTTTTTTTAAACATTTCTAAGAAAGGATATTTTTTCTTGTCGTTAAGTAATGTTTCTAGGTAGCTCTCTCCATTTTGTTGCTTTGAATGAATTATGCAAGAGTTTTGAGGTGCCATTTGATTGAGGGATAATTACTTAAATGGTTCATGAGCCTTGGCCTAATGTGTAATGTGGTCTATGAATTTTTAATTTATTCAATTTGGTTCTTGAATTCTCGGTAAATGTTCAATCTAGTCTCTGGATTATTATATCCCTTGATTTCATCTAGTCCATGCATTATTTAGTCGTGTGACTAAATTGAACATATATCAAAAGTTTCAAAATCACATTAAACATTTACCCAACCTAGGAGTCGCCACTAGCCTAGGTCGGGGGTCACCTAGAATACCCAACTGAAACGCGGGAGTTTCGTTTCAGTTTCCACGAAAACCAAAGATCATGCGTTTGGGGCTAGCTTACGTTAATGTTTTCACTAATGCCCTTTCGGTGGCACTAAACTTATCATGGTTGATATTTAAGTTATGCATTTGTTTTTACCATTTTCATGCCAAAGTCTTAGTCCACTAGGTGGTCATGCATTTTATTTTTATGTTTTCCATTTGAGTTCTAAACTAGTCCTATCTTAGTCTAGGAAAGGAAAGAAACAAACAATTTGTATTGAAATGACGATGTGTAAAGTAAACACACTAGGTTTTCAAATGACGAGCTATTCTAAATGTGAGGAAAGAAAAACCCGCAACTCGTCGGGTGTTTAATACAACAAGAATGAAAAGACCCGAGATATGGTTAGGTAACACGAATTGTGTACAAATCGAGACTAGATTGGACATCAGTCTTTAGCCACCTTCTTTGAAGTTGTTTGGCCATCTTCTCCATGGACAGCCTCACAGGTGTCGATTTTACATTCATACCATACAGTCTTTAGCCACCTTCTTTGAAGTTGTTTGGCCATCTTCTCCATGGACAGCCTCACAGGTGTCGATTTTACATTCATACCATACATTCAAACGACACTCAAATAAACGAAAGGACAAGCATTCAAGCATCAACTCTAAACGGGCCTCGGGTTTGGCCTTTGATTTTCATGCATTTCGATCATTCCATCCGCTTAATCAACTAGCATTGATTGATTAATGGTTAACGATAACGAGTTATCATTTGCATTCACAAAACGGTGACTCGTATCAGTTAACCTCTAAAGTCGGGTCGAAGTGTTTGGCATGGTCTATCTGTTGAACATGCATCGGGCCTAAACATACATTTACAATCTCATGCATAACAATGAGTAAGGCATGCACTTAGGCCCAATGAGCCTTATTTCTCAATCAATCATGTAATGGGAAGTGGCCTCATAAGAGGATCACTTGTTCAGTTATTATTATCAAATTCGAACTCTTTTTATTTAAATGCAATTAATCAGCTTAATGATGTCCAAATGATGCAAATCAAGTGTCTTTAGAAAGCTTAGATTGTGATGATCAAAAGTCAAGAAGACTGTTTTTCACAATTCTCGTCTGATTTTTTCGAAAATTGGAGTTTAACTCGGAATGACAGACTGGACTCGATTCTGTTAGGAATTTCAAAATAAACGCGGGAAAAATAACAAACATTATCCAAACCACATGAAAATTTTTAGGCAGTTAGGATTCCCTGTTTCTAACAACTTTCATTTTTTGAGTTTTTGTTGAAAAACCCCCCAATTTTTTTATAAAATTTGATTTTTGCCTAGAACATAAGAACATATTATCAACATTACAACTTCTGATGTCAATTTTCGAAGGAGTTTTAACGAAGCAAACGATGTCCATTCAAGGCGTACAATTTATCAAATCGAAGCTTAAGATGTAAACGATTCTCAACTTATCAAATCGAAGCTTAAGATGTATGAAAACGATTCTCTAGTTTAACGCTTCGCGAGATTTCGACATTTTCAGGGTTATATCAGCATCACAAGCATACTGACTCTTCAGGATTTGAGAATCATGAAATCGAACTTATCTTGTGTAATGATACTTTGATGTGCAACTGAGCGATTCGGTCTCCATATTTAGCTCAAGGACACCAAGGAGTAGTTTTGGAGAGCTTGACGAACCTTTGAGAACAAAGTGTGCAAATCAAAGCGAGAATCGAATCGATTTACTCAAATGAGCAATTAACAAGAAATCAAGTGAACAAAAGTGTTCCGGCGGCTGTTCGGAGAGATTTTGGTCACCATGAACTCAGGAAAGGGCTAAGGTAGGGAGCCGTAGGTCTTGGACTGCTGTGGAAGGTCGCCGAACTGTCGAAATCGTCGATTGAACCAACAAGAAGAGGCCACTGGCTAGGTTGTCGGTGATGTAACCGAGAGAGAAAACGGCGCTGATTGGAGAGCTCCAGCCATCGGAAGTGGTGTCTGGTCTTACGATCGGCCTTGGGACACCGCAGGGGATGGCAGCAGCACACCGAGAACCAGTTGGCGATCGGTCGAATCGGGCGGGAGAAGGTTCGGCAGAGAGAGAGAGAGAGAGAGAGAGAGAGAGAGAGAGAGAGAGAGAGAGAGAACACTATGAAAAATGAGCCCCCCTTTGATTTTTTGTGGGAAAATCCCTATATATCTCCCCCAAGTTTGAATTATAGTTATTGGATTGATCCAATGGCTTAAAATGTTCCCTTAATGATTGAGAATATTCTTTAGGGGCTAAGGTTAAGTGACATGGTACTATGGATGGCCATGATGCAATTTTAAATGAATGACCATGATTTATTTGCTTAATCCTTAAATAATTCTACTTAACCTTTAAGTAAGGGTATTTTGGTAATTTCACTTAGGGGAATTTTGTAATTTCCAGCCCATGAGAGAGAGAGAGAGAGGGGTGGCCTCTGCCCGTTGGAATTATGGCCAAGAATCAGTTGGCTCAATTGGTTGGTTCAATTTCGGTCAAACTGGGTTAAACCAGTTGGACCGGTTTGACCCGAGTTCAACTAGGCAGAATTGGTTCGGTTCTTGACTCGATTTGGTTCCAATTTTATGCAATTTCATCCCTATTATGATTGATTGACTCATTTGAATTGAATTTGATTAAATTGGATTGAACCAATTTGAAATATAAGTACAAATTGACAAATCTTAACTTGTTTGGTCGAATTGCTCTTCATTTTGAGTTAAATTGTATTGCCAAACTAGACTAATGAATTTAATTGAAGTCTAATTAGCCAAACTTAACTTCAGTTCATCAAATTGTACGTTAGTTTAGAGTGGATCAAGTTGAATTGTATTAATTAGACCAATTACTTTTGGAATTCTCAATCATTGGATCACTAAATTGGTCAAATTGACTCAAATTAATGTCAATCTTCCAAAATTGATTTCGGATTTGAGTTTCATATAAGAAATTAGGTTTATCCGTGTCTCAATTACACTAATCATGAAAAACCGACCGAAATCCCTAATTAGGGTTCAAATTGAGGGTTTTTGACCTTAGCTTGGAATTCTAAAATTGATTTGAAAATTGAATGCAATACGACCTCTAGATAAAATGTCGTGAATGAAACTATTCTAAAAAATGAATAGAAATGAATTAATTTCATTTTTGGTTGATTTGAATAAAGTCCGCAAATTGAGGAAAAGTTGATTCTAAATCGATTTTTGTAAAATTGATGATACCAAAGTGAAAAGCTAAAAAGAAATTGATTTAGGTTGTTTTGAATTTTTTTCAATTTTTTTGGACAAAGTATTGATCAAAAGTCAACATTTTAGTACTTATATACTAAAACGCCAATTAATGGGTCAAACATTGAATGTTTTGAAAATTGATTGTGCAAAAGTGAAATTGACACTACTTTGAGGTTTTTCATGCAAAAAATCAAAATTTGACTTTAAGTTGACTTTTGGTCAAAATTTGATCAAAAAGTCAACTCGAAAGTCAATTCTTTAACTTTTTTAAATTGAAATGCAAAAAGTTAGAAAGTGAATGGCTAATGCTAATTCAAATACCAAATGACTTTTTGGTTGAGGATTGGATTCCGTTGCAATCGAAAACCTTAATCTCAAGCCTCTACCTTTTAATATTTGTCGGCTAAAAATTAGGTGTCAACAGTTGCCCTCTTTAAGATAAAGTTCAAAGAGGTTTCTCTCAATGGTCAAATGATTCCTGTGATTTTTAGTCGACTCCACTAGAGATAAAAGGAAAATAACAAAATGAATGACATTTAATTAGAGAATGTACCTTTGAAACTTACCTCGAGCCTTGGTGTTGATCTCACCATTGATGTTCTCATCTCTCTTTCTCTTGGCCATGTAGTGTAAATGGTAAGGAAAGAAAGGATGGAGATGAAAGGAAGGAACAGAAAGGAGTAGGAGTAGTCTTTCCATTATAAGAAATGGGTTTTGACTAGAAGGAATAGTCTTACCATTGTATGAAATGGGTTTCGACTAAAATGAGTCGTCTTATTGTGTAACAACGGATTTCGACTAAAAGGGAATGAATCGGTCACGGTTACTAACATTCATCATGTCGATTCAAAAAGGGAATGGTCATGAGTGTGGGAGCACATCATGCCGATTTGAAGAGGTCACATGCGCGAAAGCTCTCTATGTCTAATTTTGAAAAGGGGATGGTCATGAGTGTGAGAGCACATCATGCCAATTTGAAAAGGCCACGGGTGCGAAAGTTCACAGTACCTAATTTGAAAAGGGAATGGTCGTGATTGTGAGAGCACATCATGCCGATTTGAAAAAGGTTACAAGCGCAAAAGCTCACCATGCCAACTTGATAAAGGAAGAGGATAACAAAGATCCACTCCACTTAGGGAATTTCGTTTTGAGAATGACTACGAGTTGCAATTACTTGGATATTGAAGATCCGAAACTACTAAGCTGCATCCACTTGGAAAAACTGTTAAAAAGGAATCATTCAAGATTGCATAACCAATCAACCAAGAAATTTAATCAAATGAAAACTTTGAACGTCATTCAAATAATTGTCAATCAATCTCTTGGTAAATGCCATCAATTTGTCAAAATTCCTTTAAAGGAAAACCTTGAACAAAATGATTTTGATATCTTCAAAAAGGGTTGGTTAAAAATGCCAAGTTGAAGTAGCTTAATCGAAAATGTCTTCTTATCATGGTTCTCATGAAGGCTTTTATTCCCATCCATTAATGTGGGATTCCAACTTTGATAACTGGGGATACCTCATATAACTTATGCCAAAGGCCTTTGGAAATATTCGCGGTAAATACAATATGATCAATCAAAAAGGTTTTTTGAAGGACTGTAATGTAGGTTTGGTCATTGGCTTACACAAAGGATTGTCACTTTGAGGCCAAGAAAGATGTGTCATCAATATTTTTATCGGGTTTACAAGTCAAGAACTTTGAAGATAAGACAAGACATGATTGCTTCCACTCCTTCATGCAGTAGCTTCTTTGTGAAATCTTCATGTTCACTTAAACCATTCCAATCGGTAGAGATTTGGAGAAGGTTGTAATGTCGATTCGGATGAGGCTGAAAAGGCTTAAAATTTTGTAGAAGGGATTTTAAAAGGATGGTGATTATCTTGGCATCATTACCAAATCATTCAATCTAGATGCGATTTGACTCTTGAAACTTGTCTTAAGAGTCAATTTTTTCTTGCAACACGAGCTTTGCTCTTTTCTAAGCATCTTTTGTAATTGAAATTTTGTTTTCATCGTAACCATGTTGCTTTTGATGCATTTTCTTTTTTATGGACATCGGCCCTGTTTTTACCAAGCACACTGCTTTTTCATGCTCCATAGTATTTATCTTTTGAGCTCTTAGGACTCTCGATACACTTTTTAACATTCTCCAATTTTTTCAAATTTTCTTGATAAATCATATGCATTGCCCCAATGTGGGGAGATAATCACTACTTGAGCTTTGAAATGAACATACTAAAAGATCCACTTGGTTAAGCAAAGGATATAAGTGCTTGGGTAGAGGAAAGAATGCTCTTATTTACTTTGGAAAGTTTCTAGCTTCCATCAAGATCCACCTATAGTTACCACAAGAAGGTTGATGCAAGTGAAAGTAATAAAATCTTTCTTAATCTGTTTACTCCAAAAATGATTAACCATAACCTCCTAATTTGTCCCAATGTTGGGTGGTTCTTCACAGGAGTATTTTGAACATTCTCCCTATTTGGCTCAAAATGACTAGCAAGAGATATCGTAGGTATTTAGAATAAAGAAATGAAATGCCTTTCATCACTTCAATCCATGTATTCAATGCAGATAAATCCTATGTCCTAAGACAAAGGTTTAGTTTTTTCGCTCAACTTTCAAAAGTGTATAGGGAGGTGTTTGGATTGAGCTTGCCTTTTGTCATCTCAAGTGCTTTGACTTGGCATGACTAATATTCTCTTTTGCTTTGCCAAAAAATCATTTGTTTAAATTATCCTCAATGGGGATTTTTTTATGCATGATGTGCTGACCAATGTATGAATGAATAATTTGAAGGATGTCATTCAAATTCTTCAAAATCATATTTTCAAACTTGTTTCAAACTTGGAATTGGTTTTCCAACTTTTGAAAAACTGTGGAAGGTATTTTTGAAAAACGTTGACACAAGAACATTTTTTCCAAAGTTTTGTTCACTTACTCCACAATAGGTAGTTGATAGCAAGGAGATTATGTCGATGTATAATTCTTGACACAACGTTGCCATTGAGTTTAATCTCTACAAGAGTGGTGTTTCCTAAGAATAGGAAGGAAACGATGTCAGAGAATTATATTGGAAAGAAATAAATTGGAGTTATACAATTTACTCTTCCACTTGATTCCATATCAGAAAACACCTCCAATTTCTTTGAGAATGTTTCGATACCTACAAAATGGACAAATGCATTTATGCGATGTATGCATGATATGCATGATGCAACTGACCTAAAAGCAACTTGGTCTTGCTCGAAAAATGGCTTCACGGTCTTTCATTCATGGAAAATATTTCTTGACGTCATTCGCATTTACCAGATTTGGCAATTCTTGATCATCCATTTCGGTAAGAAGGCTCCGCCAGATAATACCTTCTTTACAGCATATGGGCCCTCATAATTCGGGGTGAACTTCCCGTGAGGATCCAATGTGTTGGACAAAGCCTTTTTTAGCACAAGATCATTAATCTCAAAGTGCCTCAGCCAAACTTTTTGAGTGAAGGACTTCGCCACTCGTTTTGATAACTTTGTCCATGACATAAAGATTTCAACCTCTTTTCGTCATTCATGTTCAATTGTTCATATCTTTGTTGAACCCATTCGGTTTCGGAAAGCTTCAATTGTCAGAATACCTTTAGTGAAGGAATCTCAACTTCCACGGGTAGAACAACCTCCATTCCATGTACAAGTGAGAATGGAGTTGCCCCAATTGAAGTACGGATTGAAGTTCGATCTGCCATTAGTGCATATGACAATTGTTGGTGCCAATCATCATAATTCTCAGCAGTCTTCGATAAGATTTTCTTAATGTTTTTGTTTGCTGCTTCCATAGCTCCATTCATTTGTGGGTGATATGGTGAAGAATTCAAGTAATGAACGTGAAATTCGTTAAGCAATTCGTCCACTATCTTGTTGTTCAAATTGGATCCATTGTCGGTGATGATTGCTTTGGGAACTTCATATCGAGCAATGATATCACGACGGAAGAATTTTGCCACATTCTTTGTGGTGACATTGGCGTATGAATTTGCTTTGATCCATTTGGAGAAATAGTCAATGGCCACCAAAATAAAGAGATGCCCATTTGAAGCGTTAGGATTGATGGGTTCAATAACATCAATCCTCTACATAGAATCTCTCTTGGAGGAGCATTGATCTTGTCCCCATAAACTTGGTATTAATGACATCATCGCATGTGTTGAATGCAATCTGTCTCCATTGTCAATCAATAATATCCAAGTCTCATGATTTTCTTTGCAAAGAGGTGACCATTCTGTGTGGGCCACACTCTCCTTTATGTATTTCCTTCATCAACTGATTGGCTCCTTTGGCATTCACGCACCTTAGCAAAACCGAATCGAAGGATCTTTTATAAAAAGCATGTCCACTTGCAAAGAATTTTGAAACTAATTTCATCAAATACTTTCTATCAAGTGCTTGACTCCCTTGGGGAAATTTGCCTTTTTGGAGATAGGTCATGATATCATGGCTCACCATCGGATTCTTCTTTAATCGCCATGCAATAAGCCGGGTGTTCAAGGATTTCAATTTTGAGGGGATCAATGTCTAATCCATCCATAACTTGTAACATTAATGATAAGGTTGCCAAAGTATTGGCAAATTGATTTTGAGAGCTTGGTAGATACTAGAAAGATATCTCTTCAAATTCTTCAATTAGTTCTTCGAGAAATTTGTGATATGGTATCAATTTTGAATCGCGTGTTTGCCATTCACCTTCGGTTTGAAGAATGATGAGTGCGGAATCACCTTAGACTTGTAATCTCTTAACCTTCAAATCAATGGTAAGTTGTAAGCCAATGATACAAGCTTCATATTTCGAGGTGTTGTTGGTACATGGAAAAACTAGCTTTGCGGCCACGGGATAATGTTGACCTATTGGGGAGATGAGGACTACCCCAGTGCCCGAATCGGATAAGTTAATGACACCATCAAAATACATAGTCATGTGAAATCAAGAGAATGCGTTTGTCCGCAAGATCCACTCCATTAAGGCCTTCCGATTGCCTTGAACTTTCGGCTAGCATATCAACTATGGCTCAACCTTCGACAGATTTTTGTGCCATAGTTTGCACATCAAACTTGGAGATGAGAATTTGCCACTTGACTAATTTTCCAACCAAAGCAGGCTTCTCCAAGAGGTAGTTGATTGAATCATTCTCGGTCACTAACAAGATTTGATAATGAAGTGTATATTGACGTAATAGTCGTAATACCCATACCAAGGCTACACACGTTTTTTTAACTTCGGAGTAATAAATTTCAGATGTGGTAAACTTCTTGCTATGATAATATATCGCACACTCCCTTCCATCTCTTGATCTCATTTGGGCTAGTATGGCTCCCAATGATTCATCATGGATGGTCAAATAGAGAACCAACGGTACTCCGGGAGTTGGCAATAAAAGATGGACATGGACTTGGTCAAATGGAGCCGGATGAGAATTTAAAACTAACTTCAACATTCAGTCAAATCAATGATGATAAGAAGAAGAGCTATGCATGATATGTGTATGATCTTTCAAAAAGAAATACCCTAACAACCAGATTTATATTTGTCAGACACCCCTATCCTATAATTATTCCCTTAATTGTCGTTGCCTCATTCGCGTCCTCCCGTTGTTCCCCTGCATTTCAATTTTGCTAACCGTAAACCTTCGCTGGATCTGTTCACCAAAAAATCAGCCCGTCTCCTTCAGAGACCAGCCCTTAGTTTCCGGCATTGTGATAAAGAAGACCACCCACGCTATGATGGAGACCATAGCGAATGAGAAGGCAGTCCCGCCGAGGGACGTCGGCTTGTCCAGCACTAAGAATATGGATGATATTAGTGCACTCGCCCCTTGGTTCACAGCAAAGGCGATTGCACATCCCTCTGCTTGCAGCTTAAGTGGGAATAGCTCAGAGTTGAAAATCAAAGTGACAAGCCCCATCCCTACAGAGAAAGAGGCTCTGTAAAGGAACAATGAGGTGATGCACATTTTTGCCACCCACATTTGCTTCATGTCATTTGGGTCGTCGATATGCTTTGTGTCGATTTAGTCGATCTTCACAAGACTTATTCTAAGGATGACAAGAGACACAATCATTCATCCTATGCTACTCAATAGCAACCGTCGTCGCCCAAGCTTGCCAAGGAGCAAAGTGGCCACGAGGATGCATATTGTCTTTGCAACTTTGACTAAGATGGTCAATAAGATCTTCTCGTCAGAGGACATGAAGCTAGCCTTCTCTATGAAACGAGTAATGTAAAGGAGGATAATGCCAATTCCAAAAGGTATTTTGGAATAATTAGATCATAATGGCGCAGAGGAGCGTGTAGCGGATAGGTGGGCTCGGATGGCAGAAGAGATCCTATCACACGCCCTCCCCAGTGCTCGGCATAATGACAATGTCATCATTCCACTATGGAGGGATGCCAGCAACCGCTTTGATATTTTTTAAATTGGAGTTTAGCTTCCTCCTTGGAGGCGGAGATCTTGGCGAGGATGCACTTTGCTTCGAGCAACTTTCCTCGCATGATGAGCCACAGGGGGATTCCAGCATGGCGAGGACCATGATAGCGAGCAGGACAAAGGAAATTGCTCCCTCGCATAGCATGGTTTCAAATCCATGAGAGGCTTTTTTGCGAGATCAATGCCAATAGAAGCTGCCAGTTATTATTACAATTGATCCATCCTAGCAAAATACATTTTCCAACTTTGGAACATCCTCCTTTTCTTCGGAAGAATCCTCACCTTTTGACCCTGAAATACCAAATTTCCCCAAACCTGCTAATCTCATGGCCGATCCCCCTGAGGTGGATATAGAATCAAACTCATTTGAGCCAGAAATAGTAAACATTCATAATCAGAACTCTTGTTCTAAAGCTTCGACCTCCAAACACTATTTTACTCTTAATGATATTCCATACCCTAAATAGTCAGAAAGATAACAGGAGTTCCATGCTTGGCTCAGCACTAGAGCTCTTTGTTGAAAGTTGGCATGATATATAGACTAAGTTCGTTAGCAAATTTACTAGTAGCCTCAAAGATTGGTTGAAAATCGTTTCTGTTCAAAATCAGATGATGTTCTTACTCCAAATATGTTATCCGCATCATCTATCAGTTCTTATTTGGCAAACCAGAAGACCTTCTTGAACAAAAAATGAGAGTTTTTAAATAGAAAATATTGCTCTTTACGTCGAAAACACCTCAATAAGCATTTCCATGAAATGCTTAAATTGTTTTATGCTCTTGGAGCCGATCCAAACCTGAAGCAGGTATTTCTATCTTCTATTCCAAAAGAAATTGGTCAAGTTGTAGAAAGATCCCTTCAGAATAAGCAGCGAAGAATTGCTAATGTCCTATAGAAGAATTGCAGCAGGAGATATATTTGGCTCTTGATGACCTCTTTATTCGCCGAAAGGCATTCAAAAGTTATCTTAAGAGCAATAAAGAGCTTGATGGAGCTTGTTGAAGGCCAAAGTTAATAATCAAATGTCTAAAGAAAGGATCCTATGATGATCCTTTTTGCGGAGATTGGCATAAAAAGAAAAGGCACTTCAAATGATTCTCCCTCAATCGAGGAAGAAGACATAAATGGTGTTTCTTGATAAAAGGACGATCCAAATGTGACCAGTCTAGAAGATGTAAGAAATCCAACAGATATTACATTTGTAACAAAAAAGGCCACTATGCAAAGAATTGTCCGAAGACCTAGAGAAGAAACTCTCATTAAATCTAGGAGCTTGAAAAAGAAACTGAAATTTATCTTTAGGATGATGATGTTGAATTCGTCTTCTCTTTAGAAGATGAACCAACAATGCACACCATATCCGCCATACAGATGCGATCCCAGTCCAGTGATATTGAAGACTCATATGAAGAAATAGAAAATAAAGTTTACTCCGTTTCTTCCAAAAATCCAAAACCTCCTACACTCCAAGATCTTTGTACCTACATTCCTTCCATCCTTCTACATTTTCCCATCAAAATTTATCTTTCTAAATATGGTAACCTATTTCTCTTATAGTCCTTATAGATACTTGAGCCAGTGCTTTGATGCTTGATAGCAAAATTCTTCTAGAAGAATACTGAAATCCATACACCCGGTATTTTAATTCTGCTTCTGGAGATATTTTTTCCACAAGAGTTCGAAGCAAACCCATTACCTTTCAGTTCTTCCCACAATGTTCTCTCACTACTAAAATCCTTGATTCTAGCTCACTAGATAAAAATATCATCATTGGATGAGACATCCTAATCCAGATTCCCAAACTTAGAATTTTGCCTAATGGACTCCGGTTCAAAAGACAATTCAAAAAGTTTGTGGACATCCAACGATTTTTCGCCATCCAAATGAATATACTAGATCCTATCATGCAAACACTTCTTAGCGCATGTGTGGAATCTCATTTAGAATTTGCCCTTAAATGTCTCAACTCTTTGTGGGAAAATCCCGACTTTTTCATCCATATGCCGATTGAGAAAAATGAAGATATTAATCTCACCATTTTATTATAAATATACTAGTACCACTTTATAATTGCCTTTGTGGGAAAATCTTGACTTTTTCAAGTGGTACTAGTATTGATTGTTCATTTGTGAACCCTCCAATTGTGTATCAACATTTCATAAATATCTAGCAGGAGAAATCTTGTCGACCATCGTAATTGTCAGGAGAGAGGCTATGGGTAATGGTAGTCATGTCCAACTTCTAGTTTGCTTGAGACATCATAATTACAAATAAATAGAAAATTCAAAACTTTCACAATCCCTATTTATTGTATTAGCAATTTCAAACAAACGAATGTCTTAGAATTTTAATAAAGTTTATCTTGTTAAAGAGTATATCGGAAAAGCACATTATAATTAATAATTATAATGATTAAATTTTTCAAAATCAGGATTTTATAATATGGTCATCAATTTTTTTGTCAATTGATGATCATTGATAAATACACTACTTAGAAATTGACGGAATACACTAACTTCTCTGGAGCAGCCAACACTTCGTCGACTATCTCAATCTGAGGACGCTTCTTTAGATATAGCTAGCGATGAACAATGTATAGCAACATTCACTTCAGCTGAAGTTCCAGCAGAAAACTAACCATCAGAAAATATATACTGAAAATTGGCCCAAATTAAATGCTCAATGTAAAAAATATAAACTGCATCCGTTAGATTCATAGCAAATTATTCATTAACCAGCATGCATCAAGCTGGGGAATATGGGTAAGCTTAAGAATGCATTGACATCTAGCAAGGTCATTTAAAGAAGGAAGGGACTTTGACTTAAATGTGCACCCGCTTAAAGTAACTGAGTTCGGACTTAATCAAGTCCTTAAAAGCCTACATTCAATACTTTGTCCGAATCTCAGGGTCCTTGGGATGTAAAGCTCTTAGAGGATATTCCCTCCTATCAGGAAGAACAAGATCTAGTGAGAATTTGAGAGTACGAATCGTGTGGGCACCGGCACGTAAAGATAAGGAATACATCCACACTGCCTGCTGTATGTTTGCATTGGTTAGTAAAATAGTATTTTTCAAGCCCATTAGAAATGAACTTTTTGTTTAAGGAAAGTTATATTTAAAATATTTCTGATCATTTCTCTTAACAAATAAATTAATTATTCAAGAATTATGTCTAGTTTGGTATTTAGCTATAATTAACATATTAGTGAGATAGATTAGTGAGATAGATTTCAAGAAAAATGTGGGGTATACGTTAAAACTAATCATCTAAATAATCAATATCTTCTCCAGATTCTGGGCGCTGAACGCCTCCATTGCCACTAAACTCTCCAACCTCCCCACGCCCGCCTGTCACTCTCGGGGGGACGGCGGATGGAGAAGAGACGTTTCGCTAGACGAAGAAGGAAGTGAGGGAGTATTTGGTCCCCATTGCAAATAACAGCTTTCACCACGTGGCTATTTCTCCTTCTCGCTCTATGTGTGTGTATCTGGACTCAGCAAGAGAGATGCGGAGGGCCTTCAACGACCAAAAAATTGATGGCGTCACCAATTTTCAATTCAATCAAAAATAGGAGGGCTTTTGCCTCGGACAATCGCAGACAAACGAAAACCCCACTTCTTTCTCTCCATTAGAGGATAGAAAGGTTGGAGTTTTCTTTTTCTCGCTTTTCTCTTTCACGATTTTTCCCTTTGGTGTTGTCAGTTCTATTTGTTGGTTTTAGTTGTCATAATATACAAATCGATCAAGTTGGACCTAGTTTAGCAATTTTGATTTTTCGGATACCAACAGAATAAAAAGAGATCACCAGAACGCCCCAGAGAATCGTGCACTCCAATTAGCCGTCTTAAAGCCACAACAGATTAAAAGGGTTTTGAGACTCGCTGCAGAGCACAAAGTATTCTATTTATATTTGTTCAAAATACGTATCTTTTCATGTTAGTCTTTTTTGACACTCATGATCTTTCAGAGACAAAAGGAAGAATTCTACCGCGGAGCAATTAAAATCGAGAAGCAGCTTTATGAAAAACACATCTTGAAATTGCAAATTGAACAATTGAGGGAATTATCAAATGTCGCGAAGCACCTGCATCGGGGAAGGGAGAATGATAGCGAAGGCACATGAATGCTCATGAGGGGAAAGGTTAGCTTTTCATGTTTGAATTATGGTGATGCATGTTTTATACGAATAAGCAGTAGGCCTATCTCTGTATCACTTGGCAAGTTCGGAATGTAAGTAAGTTATGATTAATTCCATTTATCAAAAGTTATAGATAACAGGCGGTTTCTTCTTTTTTTGTGTGTTTTATGCGGGGATTGGAGCTCAAACACATAATGCGCCATAGAAGTTGCAAATCTCATGATGGTGAACTTGGTGATGAAGATGTTAAACTTTTATGTAGAAGGAATGTCATCTAGATTTTCTTCATGAATCCAAAGTGAAGTAGTGCGATTTTTTTTTTTTTGGTCTGTGTCCCTACCCATCTTGTTTATTTATTTTTTTGTTGCCATTTGTAATTTTGGGGAATTGTTGGGAGAAAAATTATGTGCCCTTGAATCTTGGGAGAAGAAAGGTCATTTAAAGAAAGAACGGACTTTGACTTAAATGTGCACCCGCTTAAAGTAACTGAGTTCGGACTTAATCAAGTCCTTAAAAGGCTACATTCAATACCTCGTCCGAATCTCCGGGTCCTTGGGATGTAAAACTCTTAGAGGATATTTCGTCCTATCGGGAAGAACAAGATATAGTGAGAATTTGAGAGTACGAAGCGTTTGGGCACCAGCACGTAAAGTTAAGGAATGCATCCCACTGCCTACTATCTGTTTGGATTGGTTAGTAAAATAGTATTTTTCAAGCCCATTGGAAATGAACATTTTGTTTGGGGAAAGTTATATTTAAAATATTTTCGATCATTTCTCTTAACAAATAAGTTAATTATTGAAGAATTATGTCTAGTTTGGTATTTTGCTATACTTAACCGATTAGTGAGATAGATTTCAAGATAAATGTGGGGTATACGTTAAAACTAATCATCTAAATAATCAATATCTTCTCCAGATTCTGGGCACCGAAAGCCTCCATTTCCACTAAACTTTCCAGCCTCCCCACGCCCGCCCGCCACTCTCGGGGGGGACGGAGGATGGAGAAGAGAGGGTTCACGCGACGAAGAAGGAAGCGAGGGAGGATTTGGTCCCCGTTGCAAATAACAGCTTGCACCACATGGCTATTTCTCCTTCTCACTCTGTGTGTGTGTATCTGGACTCAGCAAGAGAGATGCAGAGGGCCTTCAACGACGACCAAATTGATGGCGTCACCCATTTTCAATTCAATCGAAAATAGGAGGGCTTTTGCCTCGAACAATCGTAGACAAAAGAAAACCCCACTTCTTTCTCGCCATTAGAGAATAAAAAGGTTGGTGTTTTCTTTTTTTCGCTTTTCTCTTGCACGATTTTTCCCTTTCGTGTTTTCAGTTGTATTTGTTGGTTTTAGTTGTCATAATATACAAATCGATCAAGTTGAATCTAGTTTAGCAGTTTTGATTTTTCGGATACCAAAAGAGTGAAAAGAGATGACCAGAACGCCCCGGAGAATCGTGCACTCTAATTAGCTGTCTTAAAGCCACAACAGATTAAAAGGGTTTTGAAACTCGCTGCAGAACACAAGGTATTCTATTTATATTTGTTCAAAATACGTATCTTTTCATGTTAGTCTTTTTTGACACTCATGATCTTTCGGAGACAAAAGGAAGAATTCTACTGTGGAGTAATTAAAATCGAAAAGCAGCTTTATGAACAACACATCTTGAAATTGCAAATTGAACAATTGAGGGAATTATCAAATGCCGCGAAGCACCTGCATCGGGTAAGGGAGAATGATAGCAAAGGCACGTGAATGCTCTGGAGGGGAATGTGTGAAAGGTTAGCTTTTCATGTTTGAATTATGATGATGCATGTTTTATACGAATAAGCAGTAGGTCTATCTCTGTATCACTTGGCAGGTTTGGAATGTAAGTAAGTTATGATTAATCCCATTTATCAAAAGTTATAGATAACAGGCGGTTTCTGCTTGTTTTGTGTGTTTTCTGCGGGGATTGGAGCTCAAACACATAATGCGCCGTAGAAGTTGCAAATCTCATGATGGTGAACTTGGTGATGAACATGTTAAACCTTTATGTAGAAGGAATGTCATCTAGATTTTCTTCGTGAATTCATAGTGAAGTAGTGCGATTTTTTTTGGTCTGTGTCCCTCCCCATCTTGTTTATTTATTTTTTTTGTTGCCATTTGTAATTTTCGGAAATTTTTGGGAGAAAAATTGTTGGGAGAAAATTCATCTCTCTCTCTCTCTCTCTCTCTCTCTCTCTCTCTCTCTCTCTCTCTCTCTCTCTCTCTCCCTTGTTCCTCTCATTCGGTCGAGCTTCACCCCACCACCTTGCCTCACCAGCAACTGTTCCAGCCACCGCCAGCCACCATGACACCACCGAAACAGCCACCGGCGCCGCTACCTCACCACCGCTGCTACGCCCCTCTCTTTCCCTCTCTTTCCTCACCATTTTCGGACACTATCAACCCAAACTGAGACCAAAAAAAGAAGGGAAACAAACAAAAAGGAAATAAGGTTAGACAAATCATTAATTATAAAAGAAGAATTATGCCCTTACATCACAATTAAACGTGATGTGAAATAGATGACAAGGCATTTGCCCTTACTTAAAGAGAGGTTTCAAAACTCACAAACCAAGATGCAAAGCACAAAGAGGAACTCGTCAATTTGAGAAAGGAGCTTAATACCGTCAAAGGTGAATATGAACTTTCAATGAAAGATCATGTATCTCTTGAGGAGAATGTGTCTAAAATTTGCAACAAATTTTCTCTTGGTTCAAAGATAATCGAGCACATTCTTTCAATTCAAATTTCTTATTATAATAAATCCGTTTTGGATTATGAGGAAGATGAAGAAGAAATAAATCATTTTCCTAGCACAAAGGATAGAATCAAGAAAAAGCCTCATATGTAAGACTACAAAAATCATTTTGCTAAAAATCATTGTTCTAGCTGCAATAATAGAGATGCTCATCACAAATATGAATGTCCAAATGAGCAAGCTAAGCCAAAGAAGATCCACCGGAAGTATAAGTCCACTAACGTAAAAGAACCCAAGTTTATCTGGGTACCAAAAAAAATGAAATCTTTCTCTATAAAAAGACTGAGCAAAAAATGGTAGCTAAATAGCTTATGCTCGCAACATATGACCGGAGATGCTGACAAATTCCTATCCTTAACCCAAATTGATGGAGGAGCTATCCCTTTTAGAGGAAAAGACAAAGGAAGAATAATCGGCAAAGCCGACATCGAGCTTGGAGAGCTAATCATTGAAGATGTAGTTTTAGTCAAAGGAACCTTATAAGTATCTCTCAACTGTGTGACAAAGGATACAAGAGCAGCTTTAAAGATGGTGAATGCATAGGTAAAGGCAATGATCTATCATAGGTTTTATCTAGCTAGAGGTATGAAAATATCTATTTACTCAATATCAGCTATGATACTGCCCGTTACTTAATATCTAGTAAAGAAAAGAAAGAGTTTCTACATAGAAAGCTAGGTCATATCAGTGTGAAGAAGATTTCTAAGCTAGCAACAAAGGACTTGGTATGTGGTCTTCCAAGAATGAGGTATGAGAAGAATGAGCTATGCAATGAATGCTTGTTAGGTGAGCAAATGGAGAGTACATTCAAATCCATAAACATTATTGCTATCAATAGAGTTTTGTAGCTTCTCCACATGGATCTTTAGACCTACAAGAAATTCTAGTCTTGGAGGAAGTAGATACTATCTTGTTGTTTTGGATGATTACTTTAGATTCACTTGGGTATTGTTTCTAACTCACAAGGACGAAGAGTACAAATATTTTTTGAAGATTGCATGGAAGATACATAATAAGAAAGGATACATTATTATAGGCATTGGGATTGATGATGGTGGTAAATTCAAAAACAAGAAACTTTGCTGATTACTGCGAAGAAAATGGGATCGAATACAATTTCTCACCTCGATACACTCCGCAACAAAACAGTACAGTAGAAAAAAAGAACATAAACCTGTAGGAAATGGCAAGAACGATGATGAATGAAAGCGGGACCCCAGCTTATTTTTGGGCCGAGCAATTGCAATATCTTGATATATCATCAACAGAGTGTTTCTACGACCATTATTGAAGAAAACGTCCTATGAGTTATTTAAAGGAAGAAAACCGAAGGTATATTTCTTGGCTATTCTACCACTTGCAGAGAGCCGTTTGTGTGTGGGATAACATACCTGTCACAAGTCTTGTCTTCATTTTCCCTGATTGGCATCTTAGCGCTCCTTTCTTGGTATCAGAGCCAGCGCCCTATTCAACATACCTACTTGTTTTTAGATGAATTATCGGGTAGAAAAGGTAGACTTGTTCCACCATGAGTGATTCTACTAATTCCAATCCACCAGTTAGTGTAAATGCCCATTTAGATCTTCACACTTCAAATGTTTCTAAAATTGACTATTTTTATGAGGTCTCATACCTTAATGAATATAGTAAATTTTCATAAAGTCATCTTCCACTTATAAATCCGTATTTTGCTTTCGTAAAACCTCCATCTTTTTCTTCGCTCTGTTCCATCAAACAACTCGTCAAACATAGACCCCGAGAAGTATGGAATATGTCCAGTCATCCCAATTCAATCAACATCCTATTCTTGCTACCTAGCAAGAACATTATGTTACCATTCAAATACATTCTGATTTTCCATGTCAATGAGTACAGCAAGGGTATATGTATCTTTACTTTGGTGCTATCCGTCTTGTACTATCCTTCTATGGTAGAAAAGGATTACCTGTTATTACTAAAATTGCCCTTATGGTTACTCGTTTTTTGGATTACCAACATGCTTGTATTGGTACAATCCAAACCAACCTCAATGTTGGAACAATGTCTGTTACACTGTTTCCAAATTTCAACATGGCCCTTACAGACCCAAGACTCCTTCTGCTCTTAATTTTCAGTTATAGCTCATCGGAGTTCCTCAGACTCTTGATTCTATAGCTGTTACTTTACACTACCAAATGGTATATCGGGTCCAAAACCATGATATTGATCTTAATTTTCCTGGCACTGAGGATGCACTTTTTATCTCAGTGGATAATGATCAAAGTTCCTGTGTCTATGTATCAAGAAAAATTTCTCGAGATCAATTAGTTAAGTTATTCCCTGATACTTGAGTAACTATCTATGAAAAACTCCATCAGAATTCCAGGCCTATTCAATCCATGAAATCTTAGTTCACAAAAAAAAGATGGTACGAATGTCATTAAATTTAGTAAGGAAAAGGAAGAAGCCCCTTCTTCTATTTTTCCTACTATTTTTATGATGCAACCCTGTCATACTGATCTATTGAATAACATGACAGACCATCGAAAAAGAAAAAGAAACCATTCAAAGATAGTCTCTACCAGGATATCTTGATGGAGATCCTGTCATAGGATCCTTTGGTGTGGATGGAGGAAGATATCAATTTATGAATTCATATGGACCACCCCCGCCACAAACTCATCCTCTAGTTCCTGAACCTTGTAAACCTCCTTCACCACCACAATCAACACCCAGAAAAACTCTCCCACAAAATTCAGTTGATTCACCCTTTTATAAATTCATTCAAAAATGGGTTAGAAAAAATTCTTATCCTTTGCAATTACCCAAAGCACCCTAGCTCTCATGTGTTTCAAAGCCTAAACCACCACCAATACTCCCAACTATATGTATGTTTCAACCTCAGACTCTCCACCCTTGGAAATGACCGATTCTAGTGCTCCTTTTCCAACATTAGAAGAATTTATGGATGCTTACCATCGGTTCCAACACATGCCAAAGATTCTGAATTCTACGGATGTCGATGATCATGGGAGACAAAAGAAAGCTACTACAACTGAAGTTGTTTTGAATTGGTAGTCAGAAAATGCTCTAGCACAAAATAATGTTCTCAAGACAGTTGATACAAAACTTTCAACTATCCAAGCCCACCTTGATCATGTTGATCAGAAAGTTGACCAAAAGAATTGGTCAAGTTGTAGAAAGATCTCTTCGGAATAAGCAGCGAAGAATTGCGCAGCAGGAGACACATTTGGCTCTTGATGACCTCTTTATTCGTCGAAAGGCATTCCGAAGTTATCTTAAGAGCAATAAAGAGCTTGATGGAGCTTGTTGAAGGCCAGAGTTAAGAATCAAATGTCCAAAGAAAGGATCCAGTGATGACCCTTCTTGCGGAGATCGGCATAAAAAGAAAAGCACTTCAAATGATTCTCCCTCAATCTAGGAAGAAGACATAAATGGTGTTTCTTGATAAAAAGACGATCCAAACGTGACCAGCTTGGAAGACGTAAGAAATCCGACAGATATTACATTTATAACAAAAAAGGTCACTTTGCAAAGAATTGTCCGAAGAACTAGAGAAGAAACTCTCATTAAATCCAGGTGCTTGAAAAAGAAACTGAAGGATGATGATGTTGAATTCGTCTTCTCTTTAGAAGATGAACCAACAATGCACACCATATGCACTATACAGATGTGATCCCAGTCTAGTGATACTGAAGACTCATATGAAGAAATAGAAAATGGAGTTTACTCATTTTCTTCCAAAAATCCAAAACCTCCTACAATCCAAGATATTTGTATCTACATTCCTTCCATCCTTCCACATTTTCCCATCAAAATCTGTCTCTCTAAATATGCTAACCTATTTCTCTTATAGTCCTTATAGATATTGGAGCCAGCGCTTCAAAGCTTGACACCAAAATTCTTCTGGAAGAATACTAAAATTCATACACCCGATATTTTAATTCTGCTTTTGGAGATATTTTTCCACAAGAGTTCAAAGCAAACTCATTACCTTTCAGTTCTTCCCAGAATGTTCTCTCACCACTAAAATCCTTGGTTCTAGCTCACCAGATAAAGATATCATCATTGGATGAGACATCATAACCCAGATTTCCAAACTTAGAATTTTGTCTATTGGACTCCGGTTCAATAGACAAGTCAAAAATTTTGTGGACATCCAACGATTTTTTGCCATCCAAATGCTTCTTAGTGCATGTGTAGAATCTCATTCAAAATTTGTCCTTAAATGTCTCAACCCTTTGTGGGAAAATCCTGACTTTTTCATCCATCTACCTTTTAAGAAAAATAAAGATATTAATCCCACCAAAGCAACTCATTCAGGGATGAATCCTGATCATTTGATTTTGGCTCAAAAGAAATGTTCAGACTTACTCCATTAAGGATTAATCGAGCAATCCGACTCTTAAAGGTGTTGTGAAGCATTCTACGTGAATAAGCGTTCTGAGCACAACAGAGGAAAGATGAGGCTAGTCATCAATTACCAACCTCTTAATCAGATCCTTCAAGACGATAAGTTTCCATTATCCCATCAGAATTTGTTATTCACCAGTTTAACTCAAGCTAAGGTCTATTCTAAAGTTGACCTTAAAGCTAGATTCTGGCAATTGGGAATTCATCTATATGATAGACACAAAATTGAATTTTGCATCCCCAATCAACAATTTTAGTGGATAGTGCTCCCCTTTGATCTTAAAACTGCTTCTTCATTATTCCAAAAAACTATATGCAGAATCTTCTCGCCTATTTTGGCTAATGCCCAAATTTACATTGATGATATCCTCCTCTACACTCCTGATGAGGATTCTCATTGTAAATTTTTTGGCCAATTTCCTGAATTGATCCAGAAATATTGTATTATGCTATCTCAGAAAAATATGATTATTGCCCAACGAGAAATCGAATTTCTTGAAATGCATCTTAAGAACGGGTCATATTATCCTAGTCCCCATATTGCCTCAGAATTGCAAAAATTTCCTGACGATAATCTTTCTCTCAAACAGGTTCAACAGTTTCTTGAGATAGTCAATTATCTCAGCGATTTCGTTCTCAAAATCACCAAATTGGTGAGTCCACTGCAGTAGAGGCTAAAAAAAGATGCTCCTCTATGGGGACTTCAACAAACTAAATCAGTTAGACGCCTTAAAGAAGTTTTACAACATCTTCCTTCTCTACAAATCCCTTCTATTAGGAAGAGAATTTTACAGATAGATGCTACTGATGAATATTAGGTTGTTGTTCTTTTCGAAGAAATTAATGAAAAGCGTAAAATCTGTAGACATAACAGTGGAAGATTTATGCAAAGTGAGGTGCATTATCATTCTATTTTCAAGGAAATCTTGGCAGTAAGGAATGGCATCAAGAAGTTTGAATTTCATCTTCTTGGACATCATTTTCTAGTTGAACTAGATATGTCATATTTCTCCCAAATTCTGAAGTTTAAACAAAGCAAATTCATCATCCTCAACTCCTCATATGGGCAGAATGATTTTCAAAGTATTCCTTTGAAATCAAGTATATAGCAAAAAAGAAAAATTTACTTGCTAATTTCTTATCACAGTCAAAAGAATTTGCTGCACCAATTACATTCATAAACATCTATGTGTTTCGAAATCCATTCAGTGAATTTAAACCCATCAAGATGAAACCTCCTTGGCCTAGCAGACAATACCTGCCATGTCACGCCCCGAACCCCCATTGAACTCGCGACATCCCCTGCTCCGGGTCGAATTTGTTGCGATGTCCCAGGAACGTCGCCGACCTAACCCAAACATCAGAGCCACATGCAGAAGCGAATATAAAAACCCCGGACAAAAGATGACGACAATGGGATAGAACATCATAACGATCAAACAACAACATCTTCATACAGCACCAAATATATAAACATGATAATACAAACGTAAATATCAAACGAACATTCATAGCCACCAATATAACAAAAGGATCGGATGGTCTGGTTAACCTAACTTCGCTACAGGTCGACTTATCTCACACAACCCCTAAAATACCCTAGGGAAGCTACTGGTTGCCAACTTTCACCCTGCTCATGATTCTTCTGGCTTCTGCTCCGGAGGGTCACCTGCAATTCCACCGGCACCAAAAGTGGTTCCTAGAACTTCCAAGGAGAAGAGGCGAACTTCCCGGGTTTACGACTGGGGGTCTAAAAGTGGCGATTATACAACCGTGAGACGAATCTCAATAAGTGTACAACCCCAAACCCCACATAGGCACTCACGTACCGCCAGACAGAACACGCATCACACACGACGATCAATCAACCTAGCAATCACACGCGAACCTACTTGGAACCCATCATGCACGTTCCTGCACGTTAGACCATAATATAGCCAACACTTCACAATAATACATCACAGACGTGCGTGTGCCTTAATTATAAGACAGAAACCACTTGGGCACGTCCCATACCATACCTAGCAGTTTCTACCCCATAATTAAGTATCACATCACGCAATACAAACACATTCGCACACCAACTCACACCATGCGGCACTTTCTCAAGTCAATTCCCGCTCATTCTCAACCCTTCCACCACTACCGCGCCAGCATAAAACGCACCAGGCCAATGGTCTTCTGACCTCGTCAGGCAT
This sequence comes from Syzygium aqueum, assembly GCA_031216185.1. Classification (NCBI taxonomy): domain Eukaryota; kingdom Viridiplantae; phylum Streptophyta; class Magnoliopsida; order Myrtales; family Myrtaceae; genus Syzygium; species Syzygium aqueum. The sequence continues at coordinate 18,925,522 of CM062234.1, forward strand.
CGTCACCCCGTCGGGCCGGGCATCGTCACCCCGTCGGGCCGGGCATCGTCACCTCGTCAGGGACGGCATCGTCCAGCGTAAACGAACACGCCTCGGGACGGATCCTACACACACTTTCCTTCTACCGTGCCCGCGTAAAACGCATCAGGCCAACGGTCTTCTGACCTCGTCAGGCATCGACACCTCGTCAGGCCGGGCATCGTCACCTCGTCAGGGACGGCATCGTCCAGCGTACACGAACACGCCTCAGGACGGACCCTTTCCAACCAATCCCACATGTCCGTACCCTCGTTCCACTCAAACCACACTTACACACGGCCAACGGTCACACAACCAAACATACACACTTTACACACATTTCACAACTTACATTCCCGTCACACGAACACCACATAACCATACACATTTAACACATAAATTCATTGCACAAACACACTACCACGCCATCACACCTCACGCCCACTCACACGAGGCACAACACCACACCACACGGCCACATTCACACGGCACATAGCCACACCATATTCAACTCAGCACACAATCCCGAACCAGCCCACCACAGCAATTAATACAATTAATCCAATAAATCCAATCAAGCCAATATAATCTCAATCAATCACACAATTAACCCTGATCGGTCCACAACGTCACAGCCCTAACCGAGCCTCTTAAACCTCGAAATTCGATCTCCAAATCAGTCCACAGATCAGCCCACAACAACCAAACAATCAGTCACAAAATTCAGCCCGAGAGAGAGAAAAACCTGGAATATACAAAATCGGGTCCAAACTGGCAGTTGCACAGTGACCGAAATCTGTTTGAAATAAATAGTAAATCAATTCCAAAAATTCTGAAATTTGGATATGTTGTACAAAAAATCTCGACGAACATTTTCCATGAGAACTCAAAACCCAGTTCTAACCGTAAACACCTCGTTTTGACACTCAAAGTCAGGCGAAATCCGGTTCGCTCAGACAGCCCCTCAGGCCATCAAAATACAACTCATTCGGTACCCAAATCATCTTAGAAAACCTTGAAATTTTTATATGTTATAGTCACAAATGTCCCCAAAAATGTTTGTGAAGGAAGTATTTTGAAAATAGGCCTGGAAAAATTTATAAAAATTCGAACAGACCCAAAGGTCGGGTGAACAGTAAATCGGGCAGTTTTATTTCGGTCCAAAGATGGACTTCCGAATGGAATCAAATGATTTCCAAAACTTCCCAAATTAAAGTATGTTATACTTCAAGATGTTGGGAGAAACTTTCATGAAGAACACTTCCTAAAATTCGGGCCACAAAAATCACAGTAAAAATAGAAAAATCCAGCGACGCAGAAACCTTACCGGAAATCAACAAACCGAGCACAACCAGCACTATTTTAGTCCAAAATAGCCACGAAAAACACCCAAACCGAACCCTAAACGAGCCTAGAAATACCCGAGGTCCTAAGTGGTGATTGGGGAAGTCACTTACCTAACAAAGGCGAGACGAATGGGCTGGACAGAAGTTGGAACAGAAGCAGCAGCAGCAGTGGCAAGAAAAGGAAAATGAAGAAAGTGGAGAGAGAGAGAGAGAGAGAGAGAGAGAGAGAGAGAGAGAGAGAGTGATCGGGAGAGTAAGGGGAGGGAGTGACCGGATGGGGGAGGAAGAGAGAGAGAGAGATATATATATATATATATTTTTGTGGGTCAAAAGTGGTTGACTCACTTTTTCCAAAATTCCCAAAATGCCCTTGAATACTTGGCCCACATTCATCCTCATCCAAATAATTGAGGGGCATTTCGGTCATTTTCTGGCTGAATTATCCAAAAAATTATCCCCAAAATTTTCTCAAAATTCGGAACTAAAATTGGCCCAGGGGCAAAACTGTCCTTTTTCCGGTCCCGGGGCGAAATTCCAATTTTCGCACATACGCGTTCTATATGTGCGTGGCCAACATAATATGGCGTCGGAATCGTGAAAATAGCTTCTTAAGCCCTCGAAAATTGACTGCAAAGTTTCGGGATTAAAATAATATTTTTTTCACTTCTGAGCCAAAATTCCAATTTTTGCCCGAAACCACTCTAAATATGCGTGGCCGTCCTAAAATGGCACCGTCCTTGAAAAATAATCTCAAACAACCTCAAAATTCAATATCAGTGTCCTCAGGGGCAAAACCGTAATTTTCCCGATCCCGAATCGAAATCCATTTTTTTGCAGAAATGGGTGGCCCGAAGGTTGGCCAAGCCAAAAACGTCATCGGCCGTCCAAAATTGTCATTTTTAAAATTCTCGATTCCCGGGCTCGAATTTCAAGAAATGACTAAAATCAAACAATCGCAACTTTAGATTATCTCTGGCTAACGGGTGGCTCGTTGGGATTACGCGCTCTCGACCCGTGATCGACACTAAGTCAACTCACGTTTAAGTTTATTCGAACCGAGGCGACATTGATTGTCATATAATTGCGAGGGTCTATCGCTAGTTCCCTTTGGACACGATCAATCAAATAGACCGGTCTCTGTTGACCCAAAACATTCTCTCGTCAATCAATATAGTCGAAGATCAGACCAAGGTCGAGTTCTTTGGTCGTGCGAACTCAATCCCGTGCTAGCCTTACCCTTACCCTTAAGGTCAGCATCCCGAAAGTGCACAGTTCCGGGCGAGATCTCACTATAGTGCATTGATCAATATTCATTTCTAAAATCCTGGAAAAAGGATCGAAAATTCAGTCTGTTACATGCCAGAAGTTCCGACATACATCCAAGACAACACTTTTTTTGAAAATCTGTCATCACTAATGTGGAAATATCAACTACTGATTTTTAGCAGGTATAGAGGATTAAGTCTCCGACCCAATGAATATTATGCCGAATATCTTTTCATCCAGCCTATCTCCCTCAATCTTGAAGACAAGTTTGCAGAAGAATTCAACCAGGAGTTAGAGCCGGATTCCGAGGACAAGAGGGCTGCAGCCGAAGACATGGATTCTGAGGCATCCGAGCCTCCTGAGAGCTCATCAGAGGAGTCGTCGTGGTCGAATCCCGACTGGGAGCCCTAGTGTAGGTCCGAATCCGTACCTTGTCCGGCTAAAATTCTTTTGTAGGACATGTGTTGTTATTCTCAATAATCTTCTGGTTGTATTTTTTATCTCCCATATAACATGGGGTCTTCGTTCGGTTTGAATTACCAATTCGTCTACTCTTTAAAGCTATACGGTTCTTCACTATAAAATATCAGCCTCTGTTGATTTCACGGAAAACGTAAAATTTCTGAAAAATATTTTCCAAAAGTCATTTTTCAGGAAAATGACACAATTTTTCAGTGTTCGACTGAAATCTGAAAAAGACCCGGAAAACATTTTTTGCCTTTTGGTATGGAAAATCAAATCAAATTTTCCTCCATACACTACTTTTAATAATTTTTTATTTTTCAAAACGATTTTTTAATTATCTTTTTTCTTTTCTTTTTTTATTTACTTTCTTCTTCGGTCGGTTGCCCACCACGGCAAAGGCCAGCGACCGGCCATAGGCAAGCTCGAGCATCGCTAGAGGGAAAATCATTTTTAGGTTACTAGTGAATACCCAAAAATATTATTATTTTCTTGAAAAATGGCTTCCTAAAAAATATTTTTTAAAAGCATCATATTTTTCGCGAAACGAACATAGCCTTAATTTCTATTAAAATTTTCCATTTTTTCAAAATTTTTCTTTTCTTTTTATGTTTATTTTCCCTATAAGTTTATATAAAGCGTATAATTTTTTAAAAGTTGTATTTGTTTTCTTTTTTCTTCCGTTTCTTTTTCTTTCAAATCAATCATAGATATTCTTGCTTTTCTAATGTAACAGTACCTTTTCTTTTTGTAATTTGTAGTCAATCTATTGATGTAGCTGTTGGTTTTGCTTTTTTCATTTTGAGTTTTCATTATTAATAGTCTTTTAAAATTAAACTCAATTTCAACTATATGTAAATTATATTTTTCCGGATCAATCCTATTCCCTTGAAAACAAATTTAGGGCAAGAATTTGACAATACTATGAAATTATAACCAAACAGATAATATAAAAAGGATGAATATTATCTTTTTAATCTTAATATCAATAAAAATTCAACAAAGAAGACATTCCTCGACTAAGAAAAAATAGTGATTTAGCAAAGTTTTCAAATTACAAGTGTGATACAAAATAAAATGAAAGTTTTTCCTGTGAAAAGCTTATAAATATATTGTAACAGTGAAGCTTACCTCTTGTACCTACCCTCACGCCACCAAGCCATGCTTGCTACTCATCCAGCCGCTTGATTGATAAACTATTTATTTATCAAACAACCACACGTAAAGACAAAAATTGTCGAAATTACTTAATCAATTGTATCTACTAATGTTATCCATAATCTATCAAAAAAAGAAAAATTCAATCATCAATCTATATATTATAATGTACGAATGTAATGAACATATGTAAGTTTTTGTAAGGCTTAGGTCCTCCAAATGAATTTTAGTCACTGCAAACTAAGAAAATTAGTAGTTAGTGTTTACATCTCATAATACGATTAAAAACTATACAATTGTTAACACGGGGCCCAGAAATTGACCTCAAACATAATGAAGTTAATGGCCCAAAATAAGCCACGACAACACGCTTAACCTATAACACTCAACTAAAAAAATGGCTAACAAGCTGATCATTCATAAGATCATAACAATGCCAGTGGCCAGCAAAGCATGCCAATATAATATGTGGCGATCATGAGTTTCCGATGGACAGAGTTTAAGTGAAGTTCATTACATATGCTTGCGATCGATAGACTCAAAACAAAAGTTGAAGACCGACTCAAAAAGGAACCATTGGCTGGGGAATAGCTGTAGCGAAAGGATCTAGAGCGGTTGCAAATCATCCCCAAAGTAGCGCATAAATCACGAGGCAATTAGAAATCCTTGCAGGTAAGATCTACACGCATAATGAAATGACTTTAAAGATATAACAAGATTCAAAGTAAAGCATATGCACGCTCAACACAGACAACACTCTATCGTCAATGAGCACAAGACATCAGAAATCACGAATAGTTCATTAGATTTTGAAGAGGAGAAAATTATCCGTAACATATTGATTGTGATTGGATTTTATCTAAGTTTAAATTCCATATTCAAATTATTTTAATTTCATAATCCAATACTTTCTCTTTTTCTATAAAAAGCTTTCTAGTCATTATAAGCTTTTTCATGTACTTCACTTATCTCCGTTAAGAAGTTTATATTCAATTTCAGTTATCGAGCTAGCATGACATCTAATAATGTAATCCGTATGTTCTATTTCAAGAAAGTTTTCATGCAATTTCCTCATTGTTTTCAATTATTTGACTCGGCGTCATTTAGTAGGTAAGCTCTCGAGGCTTCGAGGCATATTAGAACCTATTTGCATTTGATTTGAAGTCATATTTATGCACTAAGGACGCGTTTGGCAACCATTACGTTTTCGAAAGTTGATTCTGCTCAGAAATGATTCTTTTTAATTCCGTGCTCTAGAATAATTTCTAAGCATTTGAAGGCGTTTAGTAACTCCCCAAAATTTCTATCCTTGGAATAGAAAAAGAACATAAATATATTTGATAACTGTACAAAATTTCTTTTTATTAATAATATTTTGAATTTTTTAATATTTCTTTCTCTTTTTTCTTTTTATTAATAATATTTTGTAGTTTTCAGGCAATTTTTTAATATTTCATTCTTGGAAGAAGAAGAAGGAGAAGATTGTTTTTAGCGGCCACAATTGGACAAAAATACACGTAACAACAATCAATGTAATTATTAGTCTTGCATGTCTCCAAATAGGATGCTGGGCCAGTCCCTCGATCCATCATAAGGAAAATATAGTATTTGTCTTATGCGGGTGCAAATTGTTTTGCAACAAAACAAGTACTTTATGTAAGTACTGAAAACATACAAAGATGAAAGTTTTACTAGAAAATTACACATGTAGATTCATGTCAAAGCACAAGTACCTCGCTAACAGATTAATAAAGACCCTCTTAGTTTGTAATCGTCATCATTGTCTAGCAATGGTGTATTAGCTCAGATGTAAGCAAAAATGGGGCCAGAAGAAGGTGCAGAATTATCAGTGGCAACCTCCATAGAGCTGAAAGTATGCAACTCTGAATTATTTAAATGACGCCATCAACACATTTTAGATTTGCAAAGTAGAAAGACTGGGACCAGAAGATTTTAACCTAATGCGCCAATTTATTAGGTATTTCCCGCATCTATTCAACTTATTCTAAAAGCTACCTGCCCCCTTCCTTTAATTGAGAAAAAAAAAACAAAGAAGAAAAAGAAACGAAAAATTAATTATGAAGTCACAAAACATGGGATCGACATCATTTCAGTGTAGTGAAAGAGAACTGGACTTTCAATTTCTTTATACATAAACCTACTTAATGATGAGATGCCTTCTGTGCCATGTTACATGTTTTACCTTTCTTAAATCCAACCGAATTATATCCATAGATGACCAGACACTTAGTAACTAGATGTCTGACTCATTAAAGCAAATCTCATGCTTTCTAAAGCCACGTTTTTGCTTGTAACCGACATAGCCGATATCAAGAACCCAATATCAGAACGAAGTGCATATGTCAGGAAAAGAAGCTTGGTAAACGAGGAAGCAAGGACTCTCACTCTCTCTCAATCTATAAACTCACTAAAATATTATACTCTAAGAGGGGAACAAAGGAATATATTGCGTCCACATAACTTGCCAAGTCATTGATAAATCACGCCATTCATTGATCGACAGGTGTCGAGGCCCACATTTCAAAATTTTCAGAAATCCCTTTCTCACTCACCTTCTCTTCCATCAAACCCCCCCCCCCCCTCACCTTGTCTCTCTCCTCCCTTACTCTCCTCTTTCTTCAAGGACAGCCCGAGGAGGGAACTTCTTGATGAAGAAGTTGGCAAGGAGACCGACGTTCTCGCCGATGTCACTGGCGATGCCGAGCATGGTGTGAGCTGGTGCTGGTTGAACCCAAGGACCGATTTTGAGAGAGTGGGAGTAAAGAGGGAAGTCGTAGGCATTGCCGGAGGCTATCTGGAGCCATATGGCAGCTCCCAGGCCCGCCCACGGTGGTCTCATCCCTCCTTTCAGATTTGCCATTGAAGAAACAAGAGAGCTTCTCTTTTCCTAGTCGCGATCTGCCCCGTCACCAACGGCATCATCATCACCATAGCCGCGCTTCCTCCAAGCTCCAAAAGATAGAAAACCATAACAACAAATAAAGAACTCTCTAAAGTGGTCAAGATCAAATCCAAATCAGTCTCCTGTTTCCGAAGACGTCAGGAGGTGTTTAAGGAAAAGAGAAGGTGAATGAGAAAGGAAACGAGGGGAGATTAAGGCCAGCCAGTCTTGCCTTGACAAGAATTGCGAATCCCGGAGATTGAGGAAGCAGATTTTTTGACATATATAGATGCTTGTACGCGGGTGTTAAAAGGCAGAGAGTGCGACACTAATGGGAGAGGAAAAAACTCACGATCAACACACTCTCAGGCTGAGCAAGCTCTGTCTCTAGTGTCCGCGGTTTCGTCCGCCCTCCTCATCCTGGAGAACCACTTTGGCGGTTTACTGCTGCGTTTCATCATCCACAAGTACTGTCATCCGTAAGCACCATGATCCGCAAGCACCGCTTCCGACGGTATCCTTCTATCGACCGGTCCACTGTAGGTGGCCCCTTCCGCGATCAACACTATGATCCATTGCAGCTCCGATTCTGGGCCTTCATCTGACGTCTAATAACCGGGCACCACACCAAGACAGAATCCAGCTCGTGGTGTAAGCCAGTTCGAGCCACCGCCCAGGCGCGACTGAGACAGGAACTCGAGAATTTTCTCATCTCTCGCTCACTAGTGTTCTTATTTTTCGGCTCTCCCGAAGTTTCCCTCTTGGCGAAATCTTCTTGCGACGGAGGTTTTCTCGTTTAAGTCTCCCTCCTGCATTCCCTTTGCGATGTTCTTCACGGTGGCCCCTCCTCCTGGCGTTGATCTTAAGGACGTGTTCTAGTGTTTTTTCTCTTGGCATCCATCAATTTGCGGCCACATCATCCTAAGGAAGTTCTCTATCGGAGCGAGCCAATCATAGCCCAATGTTCCTCAGATCTTCTTGGCCATCCAATCTTCCACCGTAATCTAGACACTCGCCAGCATGTCCTTGGTGTCCCTTCACTGTAAGCTATACAGTCCAAGCATCCTGGTGTCCTTTGATAACCAGTGGCAAGCCTTCCAATTGAAGGCATTCGCAAGAGGCATCAATCCCTAAAGAAATCACAAAGAGAGCACAATCACTTGTACACTTTGAATTTTTTGCAGGAACACTCATGCAGGAAATAATATTAAGCTAATTATATCAGTTATTCAGCTAAGAATAAAAGTCTATGGTCAAGCTTCATCTAGAGTCCAAATCATAAAATTTACCCTAATCCTAATAGCAACACATGAAGATCTCGAACGTTCTTCAATCCTTCCATGGTTCGGTAATTCCATCATCTCATGTCATTCATTCACGCATCACAATCATTGAAAAGCATTAGAATGTTCGCATAAAGGAAATGACCAACAAGGAACTTAGATAAATTGAGGAGATCCTTTGAAAAGATTGATGCATATAATCGATAAAGCCGATCAACCTCCTAACTGCAACCGTTAATAACATATTACTTTTTTAAGTCTCCTTTTTTTGACATTTTCTATATTTCAATATTTCTTTTTTTCCCCAAGGAAAAGCTATCTAAAAATCAAATTGTCCTAAAAATCAAGAAATGGAATGTCCCAAACAGCGTAAACCTAAACTAATTGGAATTCAATTAAAATTATTTCTAAGATTCTACTACCTAATTAAGACTTGAAGTTCCTTATCATTTTTATATTTTTAAATTAATTTTTTATAGCTTTCGTTTTTATATTTTTATTTCTTTTATTTCCTCTATTTCTTTTACAGTCCCTTTCCCGGTCCATCATATCCAAAACATGGATTCCAGCTTTGCTAAGTTTCCCTTTGCCTCTTTCATCTATTCATTTTTTCCAACATTCTGCAATTACTCATAAAGAGACATGATCAACTCTTTGCTATGTTCATCATTCACTTAGCTTTGTTCGTTGTTGTTTTAGCTTCAAAAAATTAACACCATCAAATATCTCATCAACCAGGGAACTCATTACTTCCAGTCACCTAGCACAATTTTTTGAACGAGAATTATTCCAATCCTGAGCAAACAAGTTCATGCGAGGGTTCATTAACTTCTAAGTCCACAGCCAAGTCAGGAGGTAATTTGATATCAATCCAAGCATCATCAATCAAAAAAGAAAAAGGCATGGCCAGTGAGCAAGAAATTCAGTCCAATGAATCACGTGATAAAACTAAATGGCAGAGGTTCAAATGCTTTGTTTACCAATGAAACTTTTACTAATACGAATCTACATGTGGCGGAGAGTAATGAGAACAGATATGAATCAAAGCCATCAAGTGTACATACAAATAGGCAAGGTTCAAGTTGAACAATATGCATAGATAGGTCTCAGCCAATACGAAATTTTTTAACAACAATCACGCAAACATGCCTAAAGTTCTCTCGATTATACCCAAACACCAAAGTACTTCAACACGAGAGGAAGCATAATGAAAAATGGCTGTGAAGTTTATTTTATCACAACTTACATATCTACTGATCTGGTTCATGAATTTCATCAAACAGGTGGTGGACGTATGGGCCAAAGAACTCAGATGAAGATGTAAATCCATAATCCATAGTTTAATCATCGCAAACGCAGTGAAACATATTCAAATCACTAACAGGAACTTAATGGCAAACAATCTTCAATGAATCGGCAGCTAAAGATTTCTTGGTCTCTGTTCAACATGTAAAAGGATTGAAATAGAAAAATATGTTCTTAGCTTGGCGCAACTGACTTTTTAGCTTCAACTAGTGAGTGTTAGAGAGCAAAGGTGTTAGATGCGTTAGTGATGAAGATCCGGTGAAGGTGGATGGATCAGCAATCAAGTTCTTCGAGCACTTCGATCAAGAAATAAAGTTAAACATAGGAGTTTCCACACAGCTCGAGAATGGCAAGTGGTGACAATCAACGATGGCTATGGCTACTTGAAATTGATGAAGAAAGCTGCCGGAAATGTTGGCTAAATGATTTAGACTGAATCCAAAAATGAAAACTAGAGAACGACAAATAACTTAGCTTCAATGTGGTTGCAGTAATCGAATGATGAAAAGCTTGAAGTGAAGAATCCAAGTTCGATCAAGTTTCGATTGTGGCTCGAAATAAGCGTAAGAGATGTTGCATCACAGTAAGCAACAGAAACCGTATCTCTATGATCATAAACCCATTTCTTAACCCATATATTAATAAAGGAGTCATAAATGGGTTAGTTATATTTAGTAAAAAAGGGTCATAAATGGTTATATATATAATATGGGTATTAAATGAGTCATAAATAGATTTACAACTTATTTAAACTTAACCGATCTCTCTTGGCCTCACTCACTTTTGCCCTAACTATTCCATTTTCAATCTCAAATAGGTATTTGTGGATCCCTACAAGTATGGTAAAATGTAAGAATAAAGTACTAGATTGAAAAAAGGTTACCACCATTGAAAATTCATCCAAGAGGCCCATATCACCCATTGACTATTCACATTCCATTCATTTTAATACATAATAAATTAAACGAGCCTTATTTCTTTCAAAAATTTCTAGATAATCCTTAGTTTACAATGTAAAAGAAAATATTTGACTCTATAGTAGATGATCGGTGAATTTTTTATTCATTATATGATGTCATCCATAGCTTAAAGTCAGTTATTAACTAAATTTTATACACAATCTATCGATTTTTTATTCATGTTATTTTTCGTTTTCATAAAAGCTTGTGTCTCGAATATTTGATTGAAAAAAAAGCCGTGTTGGATTTAAGAAGAATTTGTTGTTGTAATTAAAAAAAACAAAAGGTCTAGGTGAAATATACACACCATTAATCCTTATTTTTAATAAAATATTACTAAATATAAGGGAACTTAATTATGAATCCCATAAAAGCTTATATTCGAATTTAAAGAAATTTTGTGCCACGAAAATTATTGCTTGGATAATTTCGGTATTTATCAAAACGGATAATTTTATTTATTATATTTTTTCTGTTTTTGGTTGAAAATACAAGTGCATATAAAAAAAATTGGGAGCTTATATCATCATATGCGAGAGAGGGAGAGAGTGCCTTGACGACGACGAAGAGAAAGAGGAGAGAGGGAGCTTCATTGATTGCGCTAACCGTTGTAGTCTCGGTAGTTGCTTGCGAATTCCTACAGGTAAGGTAAAAAGTAAGAATAAAGTAGTAGATTGAAAAATGTTAAAACCATTGAAAATTCATCAAAGAGGCCAAGATGTCCATTGACTATTCACAATCCATTCATTTTAACGTATAATAAATTGAGTTAATGCTACGAAAAACTCTAAACCGATACACTTATGATAATTTTATCTCGAACTAATTTTTTGATCATCAAAAACTTCAAACTGGTACACTTGTGACAAATTTACCTCAAATTATTTTTTTATCACAAAAAACCTCACGCTAATATACTTGTGACAATTTTACCAAAAACAAATTTTTTGACCATTGAAAATCCCAAATTAGTACACATGCGACAATTTTACTCTAAACTAATTTTTTGATCATTAAAAACTCAAAACTGGTACATTTGTGACGAATTTTCCCTTCGTTAGTATCCGTTAAATTGGAATATCACGAAAAATCACAAATTGATAAACTTGTGATAAATAAATGGGTAAAAGCCCAAACTGATACACCTTCGTTAGTATCCGTTAAATTGGAATATCACGAAAAATCACAAATTGATAAACTTGTGATAAATAAATGGGTAAAAGCCCAAACTGATACACCTTCGTTAGTATCCGTTAAATTGGAATATCACGAAAAATCACAAATTGATAAACTTGTGATAAATAAATGGGTAAAAGCCCAAACTGATACACCTATTAACCACCACGTGCCATCAAACTTAGCAATTTGACAATAAAATTTAACGGAAACTAACGGAGGGTAAATTTATCACAAGTGTACCAGTTTAGAATTTTTGGTGATAAAAAAATTAGTTCGGAGTAAAATTGTCACAGGTATACTAGTTTGGGATTTTTGTGGTAAAAAAAATAGTTCGGGATAAAATTATTATAGGTGTATCAATTTGGGATTTTTTATGGTAAAAAAATAGTTTGGTTAAATTTATCACAGGTGTATCAGTTTGGGATCTTTCATGATATTAACCCTAATAAATTTTAAGGGAAAATAGCATAAATGGTTTCTGATGCTTGACCTAAGGTGCAATATAGTCCCTATATTGTTAATATGTTCAATGTGATCCCTAACTTTAGCCTAATATGTAATATGGTTCATGAACTTTTAAATTGTTTAATGTGGTCTTTGAATTATATAAAAATGATCAATTTTGTCCCTAAGCTTAATTAATAGAAAGACAACATTTAACATTCTCATATAATTCAGAGATTAAATTGAACATATACCAAAAGTCTATAGACCATATTGAATAATTTAAAAGTCGAGGGACTACATTACACATTGGAATAAAATTCAAGGACCACACTGAATAAATTAAAAGTTTAAGGAGTACACTGCATATTTGGCCAAAATTCAAGATCATTTGTATCATTATTCCTAAATTCGTCCGATTTCTTGCAAAAATTTCTTGATGAACCTTAGTTTAACAATGCAAAAATAATATTTGACCCTATAGCAGATAGTCGGTTATTGATTATATCTTGTACACAATCTATCATTATTTATTCCTTACATGATGTTATTTATAGCAGATAATCGGTTATTAACTATATCTTATACACAATCCGTCAATTTTTATTCCTTATATGATATTATATTTCGTCTTCATAGATAACCCGTTTCTCCAATATTTAATTGAAAAAAATAGCCGTCTCGGACTCAAGAAGAATTTGCCGTCGCAATAAAAAAAACAAAAAGTCCAAATGAAATGCATACCATTAATCCTCATCATTTATTAAAAATATTACTAATTATAAAGGACCCTAAGTACGAATCCTATACAAAGATTATATTCGGATGCAAAGAAATTTCGTGCCACGAAAATATTTGCTTGGATAATTTCGCGAATTAAAAAAAAGAAGAACAATAATAATTTCATTAATTAAAATTTTCTTTTGTGCCCTTTTTCGGGGTTGGAAAATGCACAAGCAAAAGAAAATTCGGGAGCTTATATTATCAGACGTGCGAGGGAGAGAGATAGAGTGGAAACGCTTCGACGACGACGACGACGAAGAAGAAGAGAGACAGAGGAGAGGAGAAGGAGGGAGCTTCCGTATTCCCTTTTGCCCTAAACCGTCGCCATTTTCAGAGGTTCTTCCCGAATCCCTAATTCCCTCTTCTCTCCTCGTTCCGCCGCTTGCCTCCTCCGTTGAAGAAGATCCCCCCCGCTCCCCAGCCGCTCCGTCGCGCTTCCCCCTCCTCTCCCCGAATTCCTCCCCGATCCGAATTTTGGCCCCTCCGTTCCAGAAGGACCCGGTCGCGCTTTCGCCGGAGCTGCGGCACCGCTGATGCGAAGTGCCCGCGCGGTTGGCGCGGAGCCGCCGTTCTGATACCGAGCGCCGCAGCCGTTGCCTTTGCTGGGGATCCCGCGAATCGGGGGGTGATTGGATGATTGAGGATGCGGCCGCGGCTTTCGGATTGAAGGCATTGTTGCGTTGGTGGTGTGTGGCGCGGCGGCTATGGCTCAGCAATCGTCGCGACTCAATCGGCTGCTCACTCTTCTCGACAGTATCCTTTTCGTGTCGTGCTTGTTTGGATCTGGTGTTTGCTCGGTTGGTGGCTGTCGATTGGATGAATTTTGCGGTTTTTTCCCTTAACGAAATTGTGTTTCTAGCTGGTTCGACTCAGTCCACGAGGTTCGCCGCGGCTCGCCAGATTGGAGATATCGCCAAGTCGCATCCCCGGGACTTGGCCTCTCTCTTAAAGAAGGTATTTTTATTTTCTTTGCAATGCCATTGGGACAACTCATCTAATCTAATCGTGGAGGAAGATATGTGTCGCTGATGTTAGCTAGGCGTTCTGCATTAGAAATTTCATATAGGCATGATGACAAGTTTTGGGAATCGCTCTTTTAGATCATGCTGTTCGATATTGCTCTTTGAGGTAGTGCGGAGGCTAATGATGGGACTTCTGCGACATGAATTTCACTGAAAACAAGAGAGAAGGAAGATGTCCAGATAGGGGCTCTCCTTTTGGTGCAGAAACCCAATGTTTGTTTGGTATTATTAGCTTTTGATGCTGAGGCTGCCCTGTGCTAGGGTTTTGGCCGTAAATGTTGCTTGACAGATGCTAGTCACGTGTGCTATAATGATAAGGATTTCAGGAAGTGCTAGGCTAGGTGAAGGTTTGGCGAGTAGTTAAATAAGATCCTTAAAGTATGATATGTCTCATAAAATAGTAATAATATTTTCATTTCTTACAGCTGTGATATTAGTTTTTCAAGAAGTGCTAATGTTTTTTGCACCTTATGATTCTCATTCGCTTATGTGGGTTTAATTATTTGATTAGGTTGCTCAATACCTTCATAGTAAGAATTGGGATACGAGGGTTGCTGCAGCTCATGCAATAGGCGCCATTGCTCAGAATGTTAAGCACACATCTGTGAATGAGTTATTTGCTGCCGTTGAGATGAAGATGTCCGAGACTGGGATAGATGGCACTCTGGGAAACATCCTGGCATGGCCTTGTCAGTCTAAATTTGTGTCAAGCATTTCATTTCAAAGGTCGCATATGTTCTCATATTCTTTTTCTGGTTTGGCTTTAGTGATTTCTCCGGTGAGAGTGGTCATGGACTGGGAAAGTGCCAGAACCAAATATACGCGTATGCATTTTCTGTACAAATTTATTGTTTGTTTTCTGATCTTTCTTTTGCCTTACTGTAACAGCTTTGATCTGAACAAGGTTTTGGACTTCGGAGCTTTGTTGGCATCGAGGGGTCAGGTAAGCTGCTCTGTCGGACTTTTAAACTAGCGTTTAATACTTCTTCGAGAACCTTTTTCAATAATACAGAGTGCCAGCTTATCATTTTCAGTTTGTGGCTTTTGCTGCCTACAAATATGGAGAACTAATTATGAAAACTTACAGTACAAGCACCAAAAACAGCATTTTACCTCTAGTGTGACTGACTATAAATAATTTGATTACCATCATGTGAGAACAGAGAAGTTTGAAAGGAAAATTGGCACTCTTGTCTTGTGAATGCCTTATGGCCTTACTGTGACGTACTCTCTTCCTTCTTAGTGCTGACATATACTGTTTGTCTATATTTAGTCTCTCTCATGCTCATGGGAGGAGAGAGCAACTAATGTCATTGGATTAAGTATCACATATGTTTTCCCCTGTATGGCTGCTTGTTCAGTCTAGAAAGCCATTTGACGGAGGAATTTGAAACCTCAGAAAAGTGGAGAATAAGTAGTAGCAGATGTTACTTATATGTGTGAGAGGAGAGCTTGCTTGTTGTGCCGCCAAGAAATTTGAGTTGCATAGACGGAAAAGTGTTACTACTTTTATTTTTTCACTCTGCGTTTTTTGTGTTGTGCTGGAGAAGGAGATAGGAAGATGAGTGGTTCTGTAAAGTTCCCCCATTTATTTTTCTTTTTCTAAACATTTCTAATTAAGGATATTTTTCTTGTCGTTAAGCAATGTTTCCAGGTAGCTCTCTCCGTTTTGTTGCTTTGAATGAATTATGCAAGAGTTGTGAGGTGCCATTCTATTGAGGGATAATTACTTAAATGGTTTCTGAACTTTGGCCCAATATGCGACGTGGTCCCTAGATTTTTAATTGTTCAATGTGGTTCTTGAATTCTTGGTAAATGTTCAATCTAGTCTCCGGATTATTATATCCCTCGATTTCATTTAGTCGTGGGTCTAAATTGAACATATACCAAAAGTTTAAAAACCACATTGAACAAATCAAAATTTCATTTCAGGGATCACATTGAACAAATTAAGAGTTCAGGGATCACATTGCACATTAGGGTAAAGTTCAGGACCACATTGCACTTTGGGCCAAACTTCAAGGACCATTTTTGTCATTTTCCTTTCTATTGATAGTAAATGGCTGTGTAGTGTACAGTTTGAGATGCTTTGGTCATGTTGAATGAAGACCATAGGATACCCCAGTGAGGAGATGTGAGCAACAGATGGAAACATTGGTATAAAGTGTAGGGGAAGACCTAGAAGGACATGGAATACACTGGTTAATTTTCCAAGGTAGTCATATTCTGTCAATTCGGTGGAGAAGAACATAACGTTGGAATATGTATAGGTTGAACCTTGTATTGAAAACATAGTGAAAGATTTGACCCTTTATAAACTTCGTAATTCCTTGAGAGGAGGTGATCATCAAAGGGACACATATCACCAAATGCAAAGAATATGAAGTCACTTACCGGAACACTTACAAGTACAGGTGTGGTATGGGCAATTGACCACTGTAAGCATTGACCTTTGAGATTCTAGAGTGAACATCAGGTATTGGATGACCTGTTCCATATTATCAATAACACATGGTTATACTAAATTTCAAGGATATTTCTGAACCATCTTGTGCTGATTCCAATCAATTTTTCTCTCCCATACCTCGAGAGAATGAGCCAAGTTGCAGCAGCATAATAAACAGGAAGCAATGGCAAAACCTTAAATAGAAACAAAAGTTTCATTATCCATTTGCCATGTGTAATTGGCATTCCATGACTTTGGAGTGAAAGTCTCCCCAAAGACTTCATTCCTAGCTGCTGGAGTCATCATCAAGAAGGAAAGTCGACTACCTATTTTCATTGGGGTGCGACATGGTCATTATTGGAGCTCTTTCAAAATGGTAGCAGCTATGTTTAAACTTTGGAGGAGGAGGAGGAGACTCTTTTTTGTTTACTTGTAGTTTAAAACCCTGATCTGATCGTGTGAGATTTTTTAATACAATTTTTTTTCCAATAGGAATTAATGGAACTTCATTTAGAGGTTTAATTTTCCGCTTTTTGGCTTTATGAAGCCTAGATACCTGACAAATTGCACCTGGTAGTGTTAAAAAAGAACCCAAACGATGATCCTGTTACTTAAGTGAGTTTCCAGCTGGTAAATTTACGTCAACTTGCGATGATGTCAATCTGTCAATCTTACCCAATAAACCATTTGAAAGAGATTTAACAAGAATACCTTGATTTGGCTCTTAAAGTCATATGATCGTTATTTTGACTATATCGTATGAGATACACATCTTGATAATTTTATAATGTAAGGAATATGCAATATAACCCTTCTTTTCTTCATAATAGCTTGCAGGCACTGGCGATGCATGTGCATAAAAGAGCAGTATTTTTTTTTCTAGATTAGTAAAATAATGGCAATAACAATAAAGCATGCCTTATCCCACTAGGCGGATTGGCTATATGAATCCTATTATACCTTTGAACACGATCCTTAATTAGATTCCGGAACCTTCAAATGCTTCATGGCTTTGCTTATTGTCTCCTTCGCTTTCCTTCTAGGTATTCGCAGCTTCTTTTAACAATTTCATACCCCTTCCTAAACATCTCTTTACTGAGCATTTGAAGGTCTTGGTTTGACATGGCCAAACTATAACGACCGACCTCTTCTCGTATTATCCTCAATTGAGGCAATACCTACTTTTTCCTGAGTAGATATATTCCTAAAATGCGGTGAAAAGATGGAGGTAAAAGGAACTCCAACCTATTGGTTGGTCATCATGCATAAAGCTTCGAACTTCTCCTGTTTTCTAGGCATGGACATGGAATGTAAAGAAGGAATTGAAAAGTTGGATATTTCCGAAAATAGGGAAGTTGACTTGTTGGCAGTAGTATTTTATGTATAATTAGGATATTTTTGTTTAGATTAGGTTTGCTTTCAAACAAAATAATACTCAACTTGAAGAGCTTTGCATGAAATATGATGGCCAATTTTCATCAGGGAAATCTTCTTACAATTGGTTTAATTAGTATAGATATACTTAAATTATTTTTTAATTACAGTATTTGGGTTGTTTAGGTTTTCACATAGAACCAAGCTTCAAGTAATCACTCTACGTCGACAGAACTTCTTTGGTTGCAAGGGATTGTTCTTTGGCTCTCGTTCTGTATGCTTCTATTTGTTTTACGGAAGATGTTTCATGGTTATGATCTTTTTTTCAACATTTATTCTGTTTAATGTCAGTGATGAACTTGTTTACTGTTATGTTCTCTTTCTTGGATTTTTTTTTTTAAATTCAAAGAATCTAAATCACTATATAGTTTTCCCTAGAAGCAGATTAATGGTTCTTTTTTGCCTTTTTATTTTTATTTTTATTTTTTCCTATCATGTATTATAACTCCCTTTTAATGCATTGGTATGCAGGAGTATGATGTTTCAACTGATAATTTAAAAAGTCCTCGGGAGCGTCTGGCCCGCCAAAAGCAAAGCCTTCGACGCCGTTTGGGTTTGGTCTTTTCTCCCTTTTATTTATTCATAATTAATGAAGATGACTATATTGTACTCATTTGGGTATGAATGATCAGTCATGTCCAGTTTTGCGTGTGTTTTAGATCGATCATTCTGGTTTTCGACATCAATGATTGATATCGAATATAATTCTCATAACAAAGATTTAACAACTGTGACATGATCAAGATTATGTTAATAAATGGTCGAGACAAGTATTATGTTTTTGGGTAAGCATTGAGAGACATATTTGTGGTCTATAAAAATGAAAATTAAACATTCAGATTTACGATTTGGGTTTAACATTGCCATCGACAGAAGTAATTCAGCTTTAATAGGGATAGCAATGCTGCTGTATGATGATTCGTCTATATTATAGTGACTACTGGGATTATCCTTGTTGTTGTCTTCTAGCAAAGTGAGATATACGACCAATGAATATCTAACAAATTTTTGCTAACAAAAGCAGCTTTTGAATAAATTGTTTCTGATTTATCTCTTTGTACATGCTTGATGTCTGATTCAATCAAAAGCATGTGAAAGTTGTACTCTCCTTAAAAATTTTATCTGTGAATTTTTCATGTTGTTTTCCACAAAACATGTTTGAAATAATTAATTTTATTCACGTATTTTCACTGGAATTTCCTGTTTGCCTGACATTGGAACTTTCTGATGATTGTGAAACATTCCAAGTCCTGAATGTTCTGCTATGCTGAGGATTTAGTGCTAATTATCTCTTTTAGATCAGATGAACTTACGTTTAAAGTGTTCATTATGTGTTTTTAGAACTTAATACAAATAACTGCTAGTTATGTGCAATTGGGGCAAATGAGCTGGATGTTGAAATCTTCATGGTCGCCTATGCTTAAAGTGAAGTAGTCGAGGACTTAATTATTCGTTTTTCGGGTGAGGGTGTCATCAAATTAAATTTTTAATGTAGCATGCGCAATCACAATGTGAACAGTTGTTTCATTAACTCTGCTGGTAGCTTAGTTACTTATTTTGAAAGATACAAAAAACTAGTTTTTATTTTGGCTCAAAGGAGCCTGGTTTGATATACTGTCTCCCAAATGTGTTGAATTTCTGCTTCTTAGGTTTTGCATTTTGCATCAATCTACACCTGTCTCCTGATGCTAAGTCAATGAAAACAGGTCTGGATGTCTGTGAGCAGTTCATGGATGTCAATGATATGATAAAAGATGAGGACCTTATTGTGCAGAAATTGCATTCTCATGGAAATGGTTTAGACCATAAAATTTATGCATCAGCTTCTGTACATAATATTCAGAGACTAGTTGCAAAGATGGTTCCTTGTGTTAAGAGGCCAAGCGCTAGGGAATTGAATCTGTTGAAAAGGAAAGCAAAAAGCACTTCAAAAGACCAAGGCAAAGTTTGGTCTGAAGATAGCAATACAGATGTATCAAATGCACATAACACAACTGCCCCAAAGGGTGCTGGTCCAGAGTTAACTGTTATTAATAAGGTATTCAAGGATTCACATCATCTTTTCCTCATCTTTTTCTTTGGATGCCATGTTTAGACGTTTAACTTCTTGATGCCCTTGTTTGTGCATTTACGTGTGTTCGTCTGTGGTTGTGTGCAAGAGATGGAGGGAAGGAGAGTATGTGTTTTTGTTGGTAGAATTGGTTTACTTCCCACAATATTTCCAAATTGTCACCCCTTGGTTCCAGTGACTTCTTTCTTGTGAGCATGTTTTCTTATCTCCTATAGTATTTACGGAAGTATTTGTCATTTGTGAAATTGGAGCAATCTCATTCAGACTTTTGCAAATGTTTGTGCTTGTCTCTCTTGTGTAGAAACCTGGATAAAATTCTAAATTTTCATTCATTTTGGTTTTCTGCTCTTAAGGTCAAATTGAAAAGGCAAAATACAAGGTTTTAAATGTTTGCTAGCATTGCATCTTTCAGAGGAATTTAATTCTTCAGAAGTATGACTTAGGTTTGATGTTGAAGGGTAGCCTTAGTGCAACGGTAAAGTTGTTGCCATGTGACCTGGAGGTCATGGGTTTGAGTCACAGAAACAGCATCTTGCAAAAATTGCAGAGTAAGGCTGCGTATGTTAGACCCAAAATGGTCCGACCCTTCCCTGGACCCTGCACACAGCAGGAGCTTCATGTATTGGCTGCCCTTTTCTTATAACTTAGGTTTGACATTGGGGCTTTGAGGTTTACAGAAGTCTGATAGAGCATGGTCAAACTATTAAATGTTGAGGTTGTGGTTATATAGTGTATTGGTTCGATGATCAGAGATAGGTTTCACTTTTTGTGTCTTAATGTGTAGGTAGATTGTTCCCTTGATGACGACGCTGACCATGATGGTGAAGGACTATGGCCTTTCCGTAATTTTGTTGAACAGCTTATTCTTGATATGTTTGATCCGGGTACGTTTTGCACATTAAACTAAGTTTACATAAATGTGTTACATGTGAGTGACCATTACTTTGGCTTTGGATGGTCAGTTTGGGAGATTCGGCATGGAAGTGTCATGGCCTTAAGAGAAATTTTAGCTCACCATGGTGCGTCAGCTGGTGTATTGTTGCCCAACTCCAGCTCTGCTGTTATGCTTTGTGATTTAAGAGATGATGGCTCCATATGTTCATCCGAAGACAAAAATCATACAACTACATTGAAGAGAGACAGATCCATTGATCTTAACACGCAAGTCTCTGCCGATGATTCTGAGCCAGAAATTAAGAGGCCCAAGATTGAAGGTGCAGCCTCTCCATCTCAAAATGCAGCACTTCTGGCTAGCAATGCTGAGAACATGGATATCATTGTCAAGGTTGAAGATGTTAAATGCAATTTGCTTGATGTTCAACCAGATGGTGGGATGATTAAGTTGGATGCTGAATCTTATCTTGATGATGTATCTTGCTCTCATAAAGAAGAAGTTGGTGCAGCAGACTTGAGGAGTTATTCTAATGCAAAATGTCCGCTAGTGGTTCCAGATATATTGAAACATCTCCCAGAAGGCTCTGAGCTGGTGAACTTGGTCGAAGTGGCTAGGCATTCCTGGCTTAGAAATTGTGAATTTCTTCAAGATTGTGCAATTCGTTTTCTGTGTGTGCTGTCCCTTGACCGGTATGTTGTCCAACTTTATATTCATTTTTCCACGAGTAATATCTGCTTTAAGCTCTCACGTGTGTTAGGTAGGGGGACTAGTGGGTGGCATCAGTCACTCAATTGAAAAGAGACAGTGAATTTGTGTATCGACTATCTGTTTCAGCCCTTTAAAAGCGCGATATAGGATCTTTTTATTTGTTACTGGATTTTTATCTTCTTTCTCAGTGCACTGCGAAGGAATTTCTTCATGGGCACCAAAGGCAATCCACCTTTACAAAACTTTTAGATCCAGTATGTACAATCTAATATTATTAGGGTATTTTGCTCAGAAAACATACTTTTCCCTATTTCTCCTGAAATTTCCGAAAAATGAAATTGGATTACTATCTGATTGTTCTGACTGGTGCTTTGCATCCAAAATTTTGAGAACAAGAGTTCTAAGTTTTGGAAAATTATGAAAAAGTATAAGACAACATGACTTGTCAACATTTACGCTGTTTGAAAGGTTTTGGGTGTTTGGCATAAAATAAAATGCAAGTTTCCCACCTTACAAGAAAAGGAGAAAATCGAAAGTTAAAAGCAAAAGTCACTCCAAATATGCACGAAATACTGGCTGACTTTAAAAGTTTTGGGTTTTTTTTGGCAGATTTGGGGACTATGTATCTGATCAGGTTGTTGCTCCAGTTCGGGAGACCTGTGCGCAAGCATTAGGTGCTGCATTTAAGTATATGCATCCTTTATTAGTTAATGACACATTGCATATTCTGCTTCAGATGCAGGTAAAGTCAATGGAATGAATCTTCCAATCCTTACTGATGCAAACCTAGAATTGAATTTCTTCTTTCTTTTTATGTGTTAGCTCTATCTCTCTGATATTCATCTGCTTAACTTTTCAGCATAGACCAGAGTGGGAAATTCGCCATGGAAGTTTGTTAGGTATTAAGTATCTGATTGCTGTGCGACGGGTAAGACACTTGTATTTCATGTCTTACTGAAATATACCGATATTAGATTTCTCATATGAAATGGTCGCCTCTTGTCATGTTTCATGTGGTTCTCTGTATTTGCAAGGCATCTTCAGCAATAAGAAATACAAGTCCCGGAGAAAATATAGGCTGTCGCTTTTTTTAATATGAACCAATATACAAAAGATACCGTAAATCCATATAACTGTTTGCTTAGGCTGTTATTGCAAATAAATGCCATCCAGTTTGCTTTGGGTTTTTTTTTTATCAGCTACACTTACTCGTTTGCTGCATTTAGGATATGCTGCATGGTCTCCTTGGTGCTGTCCTCCCTGCCTGCAAAGGTGGGCTCGAGGACCCCGATGACGACGTACGAGCTGTAGCTGCTGACGCTTTAATACCTGCTGCCGCCTCTATTGTTGATCTCAATGGTCCAACCTTGCATGAGATTGTCATGCTACTTTGGGATATCTTGCTTGATCTGGACGACTTAAGTCCCTCAACTAGCAGGTAGTACAAACATTTAAGTTGCTCTTTGCTGTTTGGCTGATCTAATGGTAACCTGTATTTATTTCTTTGGCCATCAATAAGTCCTGTTGTTGTCTTACCTTTTAATGCTCACTTGGATAGTATGTGTTCTCTCAGTGTCTATGAGCTATTGTTTTGGAAAGGAAATGTATTGTCTGAAAGCAAGGTAGTTGAAATCTCTTAATTTACTTAAGATTGTTTGGGCCATTGTGGAACTGAATCGAAAGGTTGTAAGATTTTACAAATTGCATGAAATGAGGCAATAAGTGTTTTGATAATCATATCCATTGATAGAGAAGCTATACAGTTGCCTGTTTGGCAAGAATAATGAGCTAAAAAACCTCAGCCACCCCATGTTTCTAGTCCACCAGGTCATGAATGATCAAATTGATGTCGGTTGATCATTTGCATTTTAAATTAATTTTAATTAATTAGATTATCCCAACGTTTTGAAAAGCATGTGATAGTTAAGTAGTTAATAATACCAGTATCTTGGTAAAGAAGCTGCAATATATTTAGTTTAATCGCTTTTTTTTGTCTCATTCAAATTTACATGTTTTCGTATTACCAACAGATTATGTCCATTTTTTATATACTTATGTTCACAAGTCTTATTAATTAAAACATAGCTGATAATATACTGATTTAGCATGAATTAACCAGATCTTCTTATAATTTCATGGAGTTAACAGGATATTGATATCCTCAGAATTGTTTATCATGCTAATAAATGAGAAGTAGATTAAAATTTGTAAGAATATAGGAATGAAGATGGATCTTTTAAAAGGAAATCACAACTTCCATAAGCTAGTACTTCATCCTAAACTCAGTAATTGATGAACGCAAGAAGAAACAAGAAATGGCAACTGATAGCATGCTCTAGTTAGCACTTGTGTAGGGATGTAAGAAGATGGTCATTTGCTCCATTTTGCGGAGACTCAAAAGCATCTTCCTTTTCTTTCTAATTTTTTTTTCTTTCGTATTAGTGAAACGAATCATTACACTAATGATCTTGAATCAAGTTAACATGATTTCCCCTCCTTCTCATAAAATCTTTCGAGTTTACAATTTTGACTACCGTGCTTAAAATTACTTGCTGAAAGGTTTTTTTTTAACTGAAATTGCTTCATGGCTATATGCGACCACCTCTCAGCATTGTTCTACTTTTTTGGTTCCTATTGCTAGATCCATGCATTCCTGGATGCTACTTTTATGCATTGCAAGTATTCACATTGTAGATTTGTCTATTGACTTACACTGTGTATTGGAATATTATGAGTCATTCGGTGGTTTGGTTTATTGGCGAATTTGAACGTTCATTCTAATATAGCAACCGCATATGCTGTTCAGACTTTATTAAGACAATTAGTTTTCTGGTCAGATCAATTTCGGGTTGTATGGGTCTGTATGTGGAGTCAATTTATTCAGATTCATTGTTTAGATTGGAGTAATGGGTATTGCACCTCTTAATTTTGATTTTATTCAGATTCGTTGTTTTTTTCCCATTGTTCCACTGCAGTGTGATGAATCTGTTGGCAGAGATCTACTCCCAGGAAAGTATGATTCCCAAAATGCTTGGGACTTCCGTATTGAAAGAAAAACAGGACATGGACCTAAATGGTATGGTTAGTGCGGATAGTTTTGGAGAAGGAAAAGAGACACAGGAAAATCCTTACATGTTATCTACTTTGGCACCGCGGCTTTGGCCATTTATGAGGCATACAATTACATCAGTCCGTCTCTCTGCTATTCGCACTTTGGTAAGCTCAAGGCCTTCTTTTATGGGCACTGCGTTTCAATTGGGGTTGATATCCCTTTGATAAATCCAGCTTAAGAATCAAGAAGATATTTATAAATCAACATGCCCACTTAGAAAGAATTAATCTGCAATCTGGTATTCATAAGTTTTGTGGAATTCAGCTTTGTGCATGCATGTTCATTTTTCCTGATAAGTAGAGAGAACTTCACTAAGATACAACAAGGGGGTGCCAACACATTAAGAAAAGGAGGTCAAAGACAAAAAATGAGCTTATTATAAGCCAAGGAATCCACCATATCAGTCAAATTCATTACATCCAAGAGTAAATCCATAATATACCAAAATTGTAAAACAGTAAGCCAATTTAGGCTTTCCATTTGGGTTTTGTGGCTATCGTATCATTTATTTTTGTTGAAGAAAGAGTTGCAGATTCTTGTTATTATGATTGCTTCCTCTTGATAAATTTTGTCCTATTGTTGACTTATTGGACTTTGTTTTTAGGAGCGGCTACTTGATGCTGGTTTTAAAAGAAGTATCTCCCAGAGCTCCAGATGTTCGTTTTGGCCTTCGTTTATTTTGGCGGATACAATAAGAATAGTTTTCCAGAATCTGCTGCTGGAAACAAATGATGCAATTTTGGAGAGCTCCAAGAGGGTTTGGAGGCTACTTGCTCAGGTTTTGAATTTGATAAGATGCAGGAAATTCTTAGAAAATATTTTCTTATTTGATACTCGGGGACAGTAGGCGATCTTTAGAATACTAATTAGTCTCTGAGTCTGCAGTTTGTATGTAAAAGTGTGTTGCTTTTTCGTTTATTTTTGCAAAGTTACTTTGATATCCAAATTTAATCTGCCCAATAGTGATTTGATGCAATCTGTTATAATACCTCCTTGACATGTTAGGGAATCATGCAATCACGTTAAGACCTTTCATATATGATGCTTGCCTGGAGGCTAGTTTGTATGTTGTGGACTGTCCAATGCAATGCAGAATCAACTATATCAAGCTCTCCAAAATAATGAGGAAAGAAAATTCAGAACCTGAATATCTAGAGTTAGCCAATAAATAGGTAACTGCTATTATCTACTGCTGGTTCATAAGAGTGGGCCTTGTAAGTGGTGGGGTGCATGTGTACCTCAAGTGACCTCTTCTAATCCTCATATTTCCTTAGCATGCTTTACTTTGTCCTTGTCATGAACATGTGTTGCCGTTTAGGAAGTGACGTGATAGGATTTATGTATTTCAAGTAGTATTTCATTGCCAAACTCAAATGTGCTTTCAACTTTAGGGGAGGAAGTGTGGATAACATGCCATAAATGTCCAAGGAAATAGGGTTGATGCTGTTCCTCATTGATCTTCTTGCTCATGTTGTTTGAAATAGTGAAGCAAATTTTTTGCGTGTACACACACACCACATGCACAAGTCAACAACGTCATGAAAAAGTTTAAAGTAAACCAAAAAATTAAAGAAAAAACAAAGTTGAGTACTTGGACATTTATGTCAAAATAGAAGGTTTTGAACCAAGAATTTGTGTATAAGTTAGCTCTAATTATCATCAGGTCTTTTCTTACTGCATTATTTGTGTTTATCATGCTGGGGCTCAACATGTGATTACAAGAGTTTTTTAAAAAGGGGGCTGTGTCTGGATCTGAGTCCTTCAACCAGGTTTATCATAGTGGAAATTCAAATTGGTTTTGCAGTATATTTCATCGAACAATAGCTGCCTGGTGTTAACTTGAACATGCTAGTTGTCTACTTTGCCAGTTCTTGCTTTTTAATTTTATGCATAATCTTTATTCTGTTTTTAATGATGATTTTTTTGGGTGTTTTGACACGAATGTCCTTTTATTGTGGGGATCATTGCTAGTGCCCAGTTGAAGACTTGGAAGCTGTTGCGAAGTCTTATATGTCTTCTTGGATAGAACTTGCATCTACTCCTTACGGTTCCCAA
The DNA here is from genome assembly GCA_031216185.1 of Syzygium aqueum. Classification (NCBI taxonomy): domain Eukaryota; kingdom Viridiplantae; phylum Streptophyta; class Magnoliopsida; order Myrtales; family Myrtaceae; genus Syzygium; species Syzygium aqueum. The sequence continues at coordinate 18,952,370 of CM062234.1, forward strand.
TTGGATTCTGCAAAGATGTTTTGGCCTGTAGCTCCTCCTCGAAGGAGCCATTTTAGAGCTGCTAAAGTGAGAGCTGTGAAATTTGAAAATGACCCTTACGGAAACAGTTTCTTGGACTCTGGTGGAGGAGTTGTTCCACAGGAAAGAAATGGGGATGCTTCTGGAAACATGGTAAAAATTGTTGTGGGTGCTGATGCGGAGATGTCAGTGACTCATACCAGAGTTCTTTGTGCGTCGGCTTTGGGAATCTTGGCTGCTAATTTGCGAAAAGAATCTCTTCAATGCATTGTTGATCCTTTATGGAGTGCGCTGACGTCCTCCTCTGGGGTGCAGCGACAGGTACTACTGCTAAGACATGAACGGGATCTCTCTCTCTCTCTCTCTCTAAAACATGTTTGTGTGCTTATCCACGTGTCTATGCATGCATTTCTGTTAGTTGTACACCTGTACCTTTTGTTCGGACATGTCTGGTTGGCCTTCATTGACTGATTTCTTATTCTTGTCAGGTGGCATCCATGATTCTCATTTCCTGGTTCAAAGAGATTAAAAGTGGGGACCTTTCTCAGGATAAGTGCTTTAGTCCTGCGATTCCCAAAAATTTGACAAAATGGTTATTGGAATTATTAGCATGCTTAGACCCAGCACTTCCTACAAAACAGTCACCTCTGCCCTATTGTGAGCTTTCAAGGACATATGCTAAAATGCGGAACGAGGCCACTCAGTTGTTACGCACTGTGGAGTCATCAGGCAAATTTATAGATACGTTATCTACAATGAAAGTTGATGTAGAAAGCTTGAGTACTGATGATGCGATTAACTTTGCTTCGAGACTGCCAACATTTTCTGATGATGCCTCCATCAATGAATCTGTGGCTCAGCACATCCTTGATGATATTGAATCAGCCAGGCAACGGCTTTTGACTACTTCAGGCTACCTAAAATGTGTTCAGGCAAGTCTGAGATGCAACTGACCATTTTCAGTATGCTGCATCAGATTGTTGACCAATTCATGTTTTATGTTTTGTTTTTTCTTTCAGTGAGCACATACATGTCTTTATCTTGTCAAGTTGTGATTTTCCATACTGGATTAAGTAAGTGTCCATCATGTTTTTGAGTCATATTTTTTTCCTGTTTGACATCATTGTCCATTTTGATTCGTGCATTTACATTAATACCTTCTTTGTGTCGTCATGATTTATTGCTTGAGCCTGAGGTTTCGGATAATGTGCATTTTGGTTGACATCCTCACTGAAATCTGCTTATAGTCTTTGTACAGAAAACCCCCTCTGATGTAGAGAATGTTAAAGATGCAAGATGATAATGTCTTCTCTGGGCCAATGTACTATATTTACCTGATACCTACTGCCAACGGGCAAATAGTATTGTTGCTATGGTCACTTTGAGCTTTACATTTAAAACTTCTTGGCTGAGTAATCCATGTTATATGAATTTTCTTTAAGTTTGGATGGTAGTTATTTGTGATTATCCACATCTTTTTCCAACAAATTGCAGAGTAATTTGCATGTCACCGTGTCTGCTTTAGTTGCTGCTGCTGTTGTCTGGATGTCAGAACTTCCAGCCAAGTTGAATCCTATAATCCTTCCTCTGATGGCTTCAGTCAAAAGAGAGCAGGTAGTGTTTTAATCTGTTTAAATGTCAATCCCGCAGATTTACATGCTGTGTTGAACTTTGACTTAGCTGGATCACTCTCTCTCTCTCTCTCTCTCTCTCCCTCTCTCTCTCTAGGAGGAAATATTGCAGCATATGGCAGCTGAGGCACTTGCTGAACTCATTTCTCGCTGTATTTCGCGTAAGCCAGGCCCAAATGACAAGTTGATCAAGAATATTTGTAGTTTAACGTGTATGGATCCTCGAGAGACGCCTCAAGCTGCAATCATCAATTCTATGGAAGTTATTGATGATCAGGATCTGCTCTCCTTCAGGAGCAGTTCTGGAAGGCAGAAGTCTAAGGTTCACATGCTTGCTGGGGGTGAAGATCGGTCAAAAATTGAGGGATTTATTAGCAGAAGAGGGTCTGAACTCTCATTGAGGCATTTATGTGAGAAGTTTGGTGCTTCTTTATTTGACATGCTGCCAAGATTATGGGATTGCCTTACTGAAGTCTTAAAGCCTGCCAATGATGTGGACGAGAAAGAAATTGTGATGGCGATTGATTGCATTAAGGATCCCCAAATGTTGATAAATAATATCCAGGTTGACACTGTTAACATTGACTATTTTTCTTCCACTTTTTAGCATTGGAAGGGTGAAAATCTTCTAATCTGGCATCTTTGTTTTGATTTTTAAGTGGCATATATGTCCTTTATTACATGCACGAGATGTTTTAGGACATTGTGTGGCCCAACCTGATCATTTGTCTTTACTCTTAGTATTTGGATAGTTTAATCCAATCTGATTTAGCTATAGTTTGTCTATCATCCTGTGACTCTTCTGCATCTGATCTGCAGTTGGTTCGGTCAGCGGCTCCAAAGCTCCATGAGACGTTGAAACCCAAATTGCTAACACTTCTCCCCTGCATCTTTAAATGTGTACGTCATGCCCATGTGGCGGTAAGATTGGCAGCTTCTAGGTGCATCACTTCAATGGCAAAGTCAATGACGTTAGAAGTGATGGCAGCTGTTGTTAGAAATGCCATCCCGATGTTGGGAGATATGACATCTATTCATGCCAGACAAGGTGCCGGTATGCTTATTAGTTTGCTAGTCCAAGGATTGGGTGTTGAGCTGGTTCCATATGCTCCATTGTTGGTTGTTCCTCTGCTCAAATGTATGAGTGATTGCGATGCTTCTGTCAGACATAGTGTCACACATAGTTTTGCTACCCTTGTGCCTCTTCTTCCATTAGCTAGGGGCCTTCCTCGGCCAGTTGGAGTGAATGAAGCCTTGTCTGGAAATGCTGAAGATGCACAGTTTTTGGAACAGTTGCTTGACAACTCACACATCGATGACTACAAGCTGTGCACTGAATTAAAAGTAACCTTGAGGAGGTAGGAATTAAATTCTGTGTTTTTTTATGTTTCAGTGGATGGGCATCTTTTCTTTTTAAAGACAAATGGAATGGTACTAATTTGAAAAACTAGAATAACTGGAATGATACTAGTTTGAAAAGATGTACGTCTTTTGTGTAGTAGTTCTCTTCTAAAGTACTACCAGTAACTATAATGGTTCCGTTTCCTTCTAATGAAGTCTTATTCATGGGCTAACATCTAGGAAGGAGATTGATACGAGCTGTTAGAAACTTCCAATTTGTAGTTGGAACAAATGCCAGCTATTCATTTTGGTCCAGTGGTCACTGCTTGTAGTTTTTCCTACTAATGTGACTGACTCTAGGATGAGGATTTCTAAATGATTGGGATTCTGTATTTCATGACAAAACTGAATGTTGTTGCCATCTGGCAATTTGACCTGAGATAAGTTCATTTTAACCTTGCTTCAAACCCTTTAAAGATGCACCTGTTTTGATAATAAATGCAGACCAAACTCATTGCGAGTTTCATTATTCATGCGTTTAAACCATGATAAATATTTATGGATTATTGTCTTCCTTGCCCCAAAGGTGATTTGCAAGTGAGCCTTAGTACTTTTTTTTCCCTTTTGGCAATATTATTCCATGTACTATTAATATTGGTAAAATAGCCTTACCTTTTGACTTTCACTAGGATTTTTTATGTAATCAGCAATGCCATGATGGGATATCTTTGAATCTGTCAGATAGGTTGTCTGTTAGAAATCTCAATAGGAGTATGACTGATGGACTATTACTTATGATAAGTGAAGCATTCTCAAACAAACTTCTTCGCTTTTCCAATGATCTAAAGTACAGTTGGCGTTGAGATGTTTTCCTAAAGATTGACCCAGATACTAGAAATTGTAGAGGTATCATGGTTTTGCGCTCTTTTACGTTGGTACATTAGTTGGATGCATTGAAATTATAATATCCAGAATATCTTTTCGTCAACTTTGAGAAGTAGAATATAAAACTTCCAATAATTGCTTGAAGGTTTTCAATTTTCATCTGCAATTTGTTTAATGAGAGTACCATATAGAGAAAAGTTGACTCCTGCAATTTATTGATACATTAAGATTTAACAGATGTTCAAATGTCATGGAGTAGTGCTGTTACCAAAAAAAGTTATCACGAAAATCAGTGCTTTATTTGCTGCTTTAACTTTTAACTGTCTTTAATCACTGTAAATCTGAGAACTGACATATTCTTAGGTGACATTTTGTTTGCTTTAAGCCAATTAAATGTACTTTGAATTTTATAAATCCATGAAAAAACTGTGGTGAACTGATGTTGTTATGTATGATTTGAGGTGAATACTGAAGAAAGGTGTGATTTCAAACTCAAGAAGGGAAAAGCAAAAAGCTAAGACAAACACACAATAAATTTGCTACCCAAAAAAAAAAAAAAAACAAGCCACAACTAAAACCCATTAGTTTTGGATTGATCAATACCTGTTGCTTTGTCTTCTTAGTTTCTACATATCCTTGTTATCGTGGGCAAATTTTCAAACACTTTTTGTGTTACTTGTCATATTCATCTACAGTAATCGACTTATGCTCCTCAATAAATTTCCAAATTGTGAATTAGAAGTATGATGGAGGGATAGATTGATTAGGAACATTTGTCTCCACCCAATCATATCATCTGCCAGCTTACGGATTTATCAAAATATTGTTACTGGCTTTACTTAGGTTTTGTCCTTCAGTTCTTTCTGACGATACAATAGTGTGACAGGAGATTTCTTTTGCTATTCCTAGAAATTGTGAATCCCCTGGAACTTGGTTGACACTCTGGATGCAGATTATTTAGTCGTTAAATACCAATGTAAAGTATGGATCTGTTGCATTTTATCCAAATTTGTGATCTTTCTTGGGGACTTATGTTCTTTTTATTCTAGTCATCTTAATTTCACTCAACAGGATTTGCAGCAAAGCATAGGTTTGAAGTAGCATATGTGTTTTGACATTCTAAAGTTCGAACCAACATAATGTCTTTGCTTGTAGGTATCAACAAGAGGGTATAAACTGGCTTGGATTTCTGAAAAGGTTCAAGCTTCATGGGATATTGTGTGATGATATGGGGCTTGGCAAGACGCTTCAAGCATCAGCTATTGTGGCCTCGGACATAGCTGAGCACCATGCTATTAGCAATGGCGAGGGCCTTCCTTCGTCGTTAATAATTTGCCCGTCAACTCTTGTAGGACACTGGGCTTTTGAAATAGAAAAGTATATCGATCCATCTGTAGTATCAACTCTCCAATATGTGGGCTCTGCTCAAGATCGCATTTCCCTGCGTGAAGATTTCAATAAACACAATGTTGTCATAACATCATATGATGTAGTCCGCAAAGATATTGATTACCTTGGACAATTAATGTGGAACTATTGTATATTAGATGAAGGACACATTATCAAGAACTCGAAGTCTAAAATTACAACTGCAGTGAAACAGTTGAAAGCCCAGCATCGCCTCATTCTTAGTGGAACACCAATTCAGGTACATTATTGTTGCAATGTTCCTGAAAGAAGATTTTGAACTTCTTGTTTCCTGACAAATATTTGGGTTTATTTCTTTTCATGCAGAATAACATAATGGATCTTTGGTCCCTTTTTGACTTCTTGATGCCTGGGTTTCTCGGAACAGAGAGACAAGTATGTATCCCACTATTATGCATCACTATTTATGTTGAACTGTTATGCATTATAATTTGTCAGCTCAGTTCTTAAATGAGATCATTTGTTAGCATCATGCTTTTCTGGCTTGCTCATCCAAAATCAATATGCTGTCTGCTTGGAGCTGTAAGTAGTGAAGACAAAAAGGCATAAGAAATTATATGAATACTCAATTTGAGAAATCATAGGAACAGTCAATTTTTGGAAGAACAGCCCCAACCATTATTCACCTCCATCTCAAATGAACAGATTTAAGCCCTGTCAAACACACTTAAAAGCTTATTGGTTCTGGATGTAGATAACAAGCATGAGTGTGCTAAAAATTGCAGGAATATTTTTGTTGCCATGATTTACTTTTGATCCATCCTCCAGGAATAAGTTATTATGTTTTGGGAAGCTATGCATAGTAACTTTGTCTTGCGGTTCAGTTTTGCTGCTAGCTGGTGCTGCTCCTTGTTCTACTCTGTTATCTGTTTGTGAAGAGACAATGAGGACATACTTTTTCTTTTTTGTATGGTCGCAATGAGCAGCAAGACAGTCAACCTAAAGATTTTCCTGTATAAGAGGACAAGTCTCTTTTCTACATCTTGTATTAGTATAATCAAGATACTGTGGTGCATAGTAAATTCTTTGTCTACCATGCTTTCTCTTGGCTGAAACTAACCTTGGATGTGGCTTGATAAGTCCAGATATTTTTTGCTTTCATTTCTACTGCCATTATAATAGTGTAATGTGACTTGAACAGTTTCAATCTACCTATGGCAAACCATTGTTGGCGGCTAGAGATTCAAAATGCTCAGCAAAGGATGCTGAAGCTGGAGTACTTGCTATGGAAGCCTTGCACAAGCAGGTCACTATTTTTCTGTTCTTTCTGGGCGATTCTTTGTAAATCAACATTCCGGTCTCAAGTTTGAAGTTCTTTCTCATAGGTCATGCCTTTTCTGCTTCGTCGGACCAAAGATGAAGTTTTGTCGGACTTACCGGAGAAAATTATTCAGGACAGATATTGTGACCTTAGCCTAGTTCAGTTAAAACTCTACGAGCAGTTTTCTGGTTCTCATGTTAGAGAAGAAATTTCAAGCATGGTGAAAGTAAATGAGGCTGAAGATACGAAAGATGTAAAAACTGCTTCGTCTAAAGCATCCACACATGTTTTCCAGGTGACAAAGCGAAATTCTCGTTTGGTCCTTGCTACTCTTCTCAATAAGCTTCTATAACCTCATATTTCCCCTATTTTTTGTATCTCAGGCACTTCAATACTTGCTTAAACTCTGTAGTCATCCGTTGCTTGTCATTGGGGAAAAGATTCCTGCCTCGCTCGAATGCTGTTTGTCAGAACTGTTTCCTGGAATCTCAAACATTATTTCAGAACTTCATAATTTGCATCATTCTCCCAAATTAGTTGCTCTTCAGGAGATTCTTGAAGAGTGCGGAATAGGCCTGGACACTTCATCTTCTGAGGGTTCTCTTCCTGTTGGGCAACATAGAGTTCTAATATTTGCTCAACATAAGGTAATCTCCTGTTCAACTGGTTATTCTAAAAATCTCACCTTTTTTAGTTATGTCTGTTTGACCGAGGTACCTTGTGTAGGCCTTATTGGACATCATTGAAAGAGATTTGTTCCACACCCACATGAAGAAGTGAGTCTCTATTGTGTGTGCACGCGTGTGTCAAGTGTGAACTCATTTTATCTTCCTCTTGATCTATGCTCTTACATCCTATATGGTTTGATATCTTGTGGTAAAGCAGTGTTACATACTTAAGGCTGGATGGATCAGTAGAACCTGAGAAACGTTTTGACATTGTGAAGGCTTTCAATTCAGACCCTACTATAGATGCCCTGTTACTCACAACACATGGTACGTCATTTGTCCCTCTTTACTTGATTTCACCAATGAATAATAATAGATTTGTAGCTCATGGGGGAATGCCGCGAGCTTTGCTTTAAACCTGACACTTTTCGTTTGAAAAAATGCTTCACATATCTTAACTCCAGAGTTCGTGTTGCAGTTGGTGGGCTTGGCTTGAATCTGACCTCCGCTGATACACTCATTTTTATGGAGCATGACTGGAATCCTATGCGAGATCATCAGGTAATTGTTCCTCCCGGTTTTTATGATTCACTTCTGGCATTTAGTTAAGCTTATTATCGGGCATCATTCATTCAAAATCAACCTATAAAAGCTAGCAGCAGATGTTGGAAGAAGAAATCATTTCCCCCAGCTCTAGCTTGTGGTCTTGTCTTTTAGTTGAAAATATATTAAAACAAGGAGTCTATTTCACATTATAGACTTATAAGATTTTCCGATCTATACACAAAATCATATTTCGATTAAATCCACAAACTAACCATGTGAAAAATTAGACTTTTATACACTAAATCTAACAAAAACTCCAGTTAATTCAAAAGTCAAAAGTTCTTGTCAAATACGAAGGGAAAAAACAACAACTAAAAGCTTTTGCCTCTTTGAACAAGCTCTCATTTTGTTTGTGCATAAATTGTTTTCAGGCTATGGATCGAGCACACAGATTAGGCCAGCGGAAAGTTGTCAATGTACACCGCCTCATTATGCGAGGCACCTTGGAGGAGAAAGTCATGAGCCTCCAGAGATTCAAAGTGTCGGTTGCAAATGCCGTAATTAATGCGGATAATGCTAGTCTGAAAACAATGAATACTGATCAACTGCTGGATCTATTTTCCTCAGCAGAAACTGGCAGAAAGGTAGTGGTGCCTGTTCCTTTTCAATCTTGTCATTCAGTGCGTCAAGCTCTTTGGTTGCATAGTCTGTTGTCATTATTAGTGATACTTTACTGCTCATGCTACCAACGAGTGTGTCTTGACCGTCGAGGGTGTTGGTGTTTGGACTTTTAGTGCTTGTAATAATATATTATATGCTTGTGGAAGTTTCTCCCCCCTTATCTGCCATCCTAAATATTTTAAAAATATATACTTAAATTAAGCTTCGCGAGTATCTTTTTCTTTCAAATTACTTATCTTATTTCTTCTTTTGATTTTGTTCTTTTTTGAGGATAGGGAAAGGGGGTTAGGATTGAATGGTTAGTGTGATTTTGGTATTCTTCACCTTAGTACTTCTTATCCATGTAGTTAAATATTATTTAAAATTTAATTTTCAGGGAGCTATCGTATCAAGACGTGCAGATGGCAACTTTGATGTTGACCCTAAGTTGATGGGCGCTGGGAAAGGTTTGAAAGCCATCCTTGGTGGATTGGGTGAACTGTGGGATCAATCCCAATATGCCGAAGAATATAATTTGAACCAGTTTTTGGCGAGGCTTAATGGCTGAGTCCTAGCTTGAAGCGATGTACAGGTTGTATATCTCAGGATGAAATAGGATCAAATTTTTGGCGTTATAGTTGTAGGTTCTTTTTTCCATCTTTCACTTTTTTATTACCTTTATTAAATGGCCCTCCTTTCTAATGAGTCCTGCCATGTTTGCTTCCTCCATTTCTTTTTCCTCCCATACGTGCTTTTTTGTCTTCTGTGGGGGGTTGTGCAGAGAAGATGGGTTGGGGTCGTTAGTGCAGGAGTCCGGCATGTGGAAAAGTTAAGAATATTGAATGAGTTGGTGTTGGAAGGGATTACAGAAGTGTAAATTGTAGACAGATGTATAGACATTCGGCTTCATTGACTTAATAAGAGTTATTACTTTTGGTCCAATGAGGAAATTTTGGATACTAGAATACATCCTTAATGTTATCTCGGTAATGTGCTCTTTTTTTTTGTACTTAATCTTGATAAAGTACTTCAAACTGTTTAACAGTGCGGAGACATGATATCTTATAGCCTTGCTTATACCAAGTTGCTTTTGGGTTGAGGTTTACTGTTACTTGGTAAACCAGGGGCATCTTTGATTTATTTACTCTTTGTCCAGGTATGCCAGCTACATTTACGAAAAGCATGTTTGATCTTCTGCTTTGCATATAGTTATCGTAGTTTTTAGTGGAGAACATGCCATTATCTTGCCACCAGAACAAGCGCACTTAAAAATTTACAGGTTCCACTCCAGCAGGGATATTCAGTGGAAAAACTCTGGCAAGTGTGAGAGCATACTGACATCTTTAGATGTATTTGTAGCCATTTGCAGCTCGCTCAAGGTGGCAGTTGATGCCTTGATGGCTTAACTGCAGAAAGGATCTTCGACCAGAGCTCTCTTCCTCCGATGCTTGCTGGATGAACAGGTCCTCCTTGGTCTTTGCTGCAAATAAGCTTATGTAATGAAATCATGTTGGTTGAACAGGTTCGGTCTTTCTGACAGTGCTACTAATACGAATCGTGTCAATTGTTTGTCATTTACTAGTTCTTGATCAACATGTTACGGAGAATACATTATACAGGAGGGGAAATTGCATGTGGTGGTTCTGGTGCTTGCATCGTCTCCAATATGTACCTAGAGTTTTACATTTTGCTTTGCCTAAGTGGTAATTTGAGGCGCATTCCATCCTTGGATGTTCAAATACGTGAAGAGGGTTCATGGAGTTTTAGATTGTTCCTTTTCTTTAGCCAGAATAGAAGTTGGCAACTTCTGGTGTATCATGATCTCACTAAATACTAAAGTTTGATATCTAATTATATCCGGCGGATGGTCTGCATAAATCTATGGAGATTAGTCGAGCAGGATGTTTTGATGCCTGTTTTATTCCCGACTAAAGACAATGATATCTCACTGCACTGGTAAAGACAATGATATCTCACTGCACGGTACAATGCCAGTTTTCTTAAAGGAGAAGAGCGGCCGGCCTAGCGGCTAGTGGTTACTGTTGGTTGATTCTCGTTCTGGCCTTGGAGGTTGTTGATTCTCGTTCTGGCCTTGGAGGTTCGGTCTTTGACTGCTGCACTGAAACGTCATTTGGGACTGAAATGAACGTTCACCCGTTGATTCAGATGTCAGTATGTAATTTGGCTCCTCATTGACCTTTAAACAATTAGTCAATAGGCGGCAGTTGTTTAACTCTTCTTTTCTTTCTCATTTTTTGTGGGCAAAACAACATTCGACAATTCGTTGACCACTGAACAATTTTCAAACGACTTTTGCGGGTTGGTTGACCGAATTCTGCTTTCCAAATTCCCACCAAATGAGGGAATGCACATCGGAATTTATTTTCTTGACGCGTGAAGCGTACGCTATCTTCCGTTAAATGAATGCAGGAATAATGGTAATTCAGATTCAATAATTGGAAAAAAAAATGTCACGGATGAGAAGCAAAAGCAATAAGTAAATATTAAAAAATTCATATGGTGAAAGTGTTCATGAAAAGGAGCAAACCAAAACGGGAAATAAGCTGAGCAAAATGAAGGAAATATTTAAGGGTTAATATCACGAAAAATTCCAAACTCCAAACTGGTACACACTTATGATAAATTTATCCTAAACTAATATTTTGACCACCAAAAATTTCAGACTGGTACACTTATGATAACTTTATCCTAAACTATTTTTTGACTAAAAAAAACCATCAATTGATATACTTGTGATAAACTTACCCTCCGCAAAATTGAATTAATGCCACAAAAAATCACAAAGTGGTAAATCTGTGACAAATGGAGAGGTAAAACTCCAAATCGGTACATTCGTCAATTGTTACTTGTCATCCAACTCAACAATTTAAAGGTAAAATTTAATGGAAACTAACGGAGGGTAAATTTGTCATATGCGTATCAATTTGGGGTTTTGGGTGATAGAAAAATTAGTTTGGAGTAAATTTATCACAATTGTACCAATTTGAGATTTTTCGTGGTATTAACCCAATAATTAATTAACTAATAAAATAATTAAACTATTTAACGGAAATAAAACTAAAGACAAACAAGTCGATATATTGACCAACAAACGGAGATGTATAACAAATCGATGAACGAGAAAGTAAGAAACGAATGGAGTTAAAATTGATTAGATCTCGATATATTGTTCATAGAAAAGTTCAACGAATTCGCGATCTATGGTATTAACTATTAAGTAGGACCAAAAAATGTTGGATGCCTTTAATATTTACTTACGAACAAATGAATGATGAGATATTGATGGTACTAATGACATAACGGGATTATGATTTTCCAAGCACGTTTTGGTGCCGGAGCGAAATTCATAATTTTCCTAACAAGTCAATACGTAATTAATCGAATAGATTCCTGAAATTTTGGGTCATTTCTGTTGTGGTTGGTCTTCCGGTGGAAAACCCGACAAAAATGGTATCGGAGCTGTTGATTGATTGTTATTTGTCTTGGCGGTAGCCACACGACTATTACAAATTTTAAAAAATTCAAAAAAAATGCGCGTTATGTTTTATGAAAAGAAGAAATTTTTTTTTTTAATAAAAAGAAAGAAACTTCAACTTGCCCCCCGCCAACAAAGGACGACGATGGCTCCGCCCAATCAATCACCAATGAGGGTGGTGAGACCATGGCCAGGCTCGGGCGACGATGCTCGATGCCAAAAGCTTCAACATCGTGTCGTAAAAGCTTCTGGAGCAAGGATCGCGTCCGCAGGTTGAGGCGGGAATGGATGTGGTATCATATATGGACACACGGCTCCTTGTGGTATCTCTTTCTATATATTATTGCTATTCCTTTTGATCAGTTTAGAATTAGACCTGTTAAATGGGTGGACCGGATTGGGTTTGGATCGGGTCATAAATAGTCCGACCCAAATTGATTTATTAACCCATTTATGATCCATTTCTATACAATGCAATTTTCTCGATCCATACCCGACCCGATCCATACCCAATCCATACCCGATTAGACCCATATTACTAAAGCACTTCCATATTTAATTAAATATAGGAAAGTTCATACCCAAGCTGAAATGAGTGTGCGGAATAAGTAAGTGCAAGATTGAGTGAGGGTGAGAGAAATGCGTTGAGTTTAAATCAGTTGTAAACTCATTTATGACTCATTTGCGATCCATTTACGATCCATTTAACACCAATATAAGACTTCTACCAATTTATGACCCATTTACTAAATATATCTAACCCATTTATGATCCATTTTATTAAATATATGGATTAAGAAATTCGTTTATGACCCATTTTGACAGATCTAGTTTAGAGGCAATGACTGTGAGTCAACCATATGTGACAGTTGATGGATCATAATGAATGGCCGAGCGGTGCAGCTGCCATTACTTGCTTGCCCTCCCCCCCCTCTCTCTCTCTCGGGTTTGTAATCTTTAATTCTTTAATTCTTCATCGACGACAAGCGTAGCTCGAACAAACAAACATTCTCGACTCGATTTCACATAAGCCGAAAATTCAAGAACAACACCGCACGGATCTAAAAAGTCCAACACGCCACACACCGTTAACCGCGGTGCTTTTCGCCGCTTTCTTAGCAAAGAAGGACGGCCACAATTGCGAGTTTTACAAAGGCAACGACGCGTGCGGAAGATCATCATCAAAGTCGCATATTCCTAATTCTAACGTCACGCGATAGGGACGCGACTGAGAGCGCTACACCGGAGGCCCCTTTTCCGCGGGATGCTGGAAGCCACAGAAGAGAGAGGAGAGGAGGCCAAAGCAAGAGCCCCAAAAGGAGGCTTGGCAAATCGGGTCGGAACGTGAATCACAACGAGTCCCGCGTCGCGTCACCGGGGCGTCTCTCTAACCACTTAGCAACGACAACGCCTTTTCAGATCGAGTGGAAAGAAAATTTCCCTTCCGTACTGAATTTCAAGGAAAAAAGAGAGAGAGCCAGTCTCCTCCGGAGAGAGTGGTCCCCGCTTTTGAGCAGCTCCGAATCGCGATTTAAATACACACCGCACGTTAAGGTGGGAGAGGAGCTTTCCCGTTGGGACCAGCTAAAGCTCTTTTCCACCCTCTTGCGTCTTTGCGTTTTCCCCCGTTGGTCCCTACTTTTTTCTGTTTCTCTTCGTCTTTTGGGCCGGTGGTGGCCGCACTGGCTTCCATTTCACGGCGAGGCACTGGTTTCACGCCTTTCTCGTCTCTCTCTCTCTGCAGTTCCCACGCACCTCTGGGTGCATCTGGGTAATGTGGGCGTGTGCCCGACCCTCTTTCCCGTGACTGCATGAGCGAGATCTGGCTCAACTAGTCCCCTCCTCCTCCTCCTCCTTCATCATTTGCCATGACGGCTGATTTAATGCCCACCCAAGAAAAGATCGGCCCTTGTGTTTGTCCTCCTTAAATATAACTCCCCCCCCCACTCTGATGTAACGGTGCACCGGCCTTTTGTCTTCTTTTTCTTGAATCTTTTGAATTTTCAGAGAGAGAGAGAGAGAGAGAGAGAGAGAAGATGGCCGGAGGAGGAGGAGAAGAAGAGACGACGTTGGAGTTCACTCCGACGTGGGTGGTCGCCGCTGTCTGCACGGTGATCGTCGCCATCTCCCTTGGGGTCGAGCGGTTGCTCCACTACTCTGGCAAGTACCTCAAGAGCAAGGACCAGAAGCCTCTCTACGAAGCCCTCCAGAAAGTCAAAGAAGGTCCTCTCTCTCTCTCTCTCTCTCTCTGCTTTCTATCTCTGTGTGTGTGCGCGTGCCATCAAGTTCTCTGTTTTTGTCGAAATGGTTCTCACTTTCTATCTACGTTCTATCGAGTTTTCGTTTTTTTTGGTGAAATGGGTCTCATTTTCTATGCAAATGATTGAGGTTTTGCTGCAAAAATTTTGGGTTTACAGAGCTTATGTTGTTGGGGTTCATTTCGCTGCTGCTGACGGTGTTCCAAAACCCGATATCCCGTATGTGCGTACCCGCGGACTTCATGAAGCACATGCTCCCTTGCAGCCTCAGCGAAGCCCCGGATGAAGGAGAGACCGCCTCCAACGCCACGACCTCGCACTTTCAGCTGTCCTTCTCCGTTGCTCCGGGGAAAATGAGGAAGCTCCTCGCTGAGACGTCAACGGCGTCATCCGAGACCGGGACTTGCGCTGCGAAGGTCAGATTTGCGATCTTGATGTAATGGATTATTAGTTATTGCCATTATTTTTCGTTGATTGTAGTGGTTTTGTTGTTATTTGCTCGGCCATGTGCTTTGGTCTTACGCACATGGAGAAGGACTGAAGTACAGTAAATCAAGCTTCTTTCATTGTTTAATTTTTCTGTATACCGATGTTGTTCTGAATGTCTATTCTAAGATCATGTTGCCTTTCCTGGTATTATAAAATGCGGAACAATTATATCTGACTAATGGACTTGATGCGTGTTGTCACCAAGCTTTTTGTGTGTCTGGTCTAGAGGAAGGAGTAGTGGTTTTTATCATCCAACTCCTGTTGCCACCAAATGAAAGTCAACTGAACTATTTTGCGATCGACTGGATTATAACTAGTGGGTTAATCGGAAGATGCAGTGAGACCTGTCTATATCGTTGATATTGATACCATGAAATATGTCAACATTATGATGCTTTCAGCGACTTAAAAGGCCATACATGAGAGTGCTTTTGTTGCGTTTTGGCGATTTTTAATGTCAAACTTCTAGGTCAATCTTATTCACGTAGATGCACTTTTTACATTTGGATGGTCCTCTAACAATATCCCTTTTCTTTCCTTCAGAATAAGGTGCCATTGTTGTCTACTGAGGCATTACACCATCTTCACATCTTTATCTTCGTCCTAGCGATAGTCCATGTGACTTTCTGTGTTCTCACCATTCTGTTTGGAGGCGCAAGGGTGAGCCACTCATGACTTTTTTGCTTTCTCTTCTAATTTCACTTTCCTGACATTGTATGCCTATTTTGATGCAGATACGTCAATGGAAACACTGGGAGAATTCTATTGCCAAACAAAATTATGATAGTAGGAAAGGTAATCTATTAGACCAATAGAAGCACGGATCACATTTCTCTCAGGTTTATAAGGGGGAAAACAGACAACAAGACTTGGCTGGCAGTTTGTGCTTGTCTTAAACCTAAAAGTTGCTGTATCTGCTAATATCCAAAAAAAGCAATGTTAGGCTATTTTTTAGTAGCATCTTCGCACTCTGATGCAGTCTCGATGCCATTGGCATTATTATTTGTTTTGGGATGTTATGTTTTCTGTTAACATTTATTTTATGTCCAGCAGTTATTGCATCTATTGATAGAGTTCTAATATGATGTTTTGATGACATGGATGCTAAGTAGAGTATCGTGGTCCTTCACTTTCAGTTTGGGCTTTAATTCTTTAGGTTAGGACACGTAAGTTGCACTCCATCGGTATGCCAGAAGTCTGTTTTGGTACGCCAGAGCTTGTGTTTTACTGCAAATTCTCTCTTGCCCTTTTCTGTGCATTTAAGTATAAATCTTGAATGTTAGGGATGCACTTCTCTCTGATCTTGGTAAGTTTTGTTAAGGCGAAAGAGGGATACATCTAAAATAAGGAAACGGAAAACACACTTAATGTACTTTGTTCGAGAGGCTTTTTAAAACCAAGATAAATAGTTGGGCATTAATAACGTGATGTGTCCTCTGGTTTCAGATGATCTGCCTGGTATTTTGTCTTTATTGCTTGATAATCATAAACTTTTAATAATGCAGCTTTAAACAAGGTCACACATGTCCATCAACATGCCTTTATCAAGGAACATTTTCTGGGTATTGGTAAAAACTCAGCTCTTCTTGGTTGGTTGGTGAGTTGCTATCTCAATTATGGTACAGTCTGAATGTTTATTTTGTTCGATGAACTGGATCTATTGCCTTTGATATTGCTACAATGTTGATAGTGCGAGACCTTTTTTAGGTGTCTACCTTTGATGATCTGCATCAGGTGTTAATTGTATATATGTTTTCATTGTAGAAGTCACTGTCATCACTTCTACGTCCTAGGTCATTTGTTGTTCATTCTATGGAAAAAGTATATCTTTTTTTCTTTACTTGACGTTTCCTTCTCTTTGTTCCTCTCTCTCTCTCTCTCTCTCTCTCTCTCTCTCTCTCTCTCTCCACGCCCTTTGCCTGTCCTTCTATGGTATTTCCTCATGTTAGGACATAAGTACAGCGATAATTTGGATAGAATCTGCTATGAGACCAGTGTTTGCTTGAATGAAATAGATTTTTTGCTGCTTTATGGTTTGTGATCGAGATCTAACAGAAGAAAATAACTCTTTGATCTTCGAACAAATAGCGGTCAGATAATTTGGACACATAATTTATCAAGTGATGAGAATGCTTACTGTTAGTAGTGTGCTTACTAGAAGGAATCTGGTCCTTTATTTTGAAAATCTCTAGGGAGCAAGCATGCTTTTTTTGATGGGAGCCATTGCTTTTTGCCAGTGTATCATATGCAAATGGATATTGAGATGAGGAATAAGCCTTTAATTATTGATGCAATAGTCTGTTTTAGCGGTAACTATCTTTATTTGCTTATAATATTTTTCTCTCACAGCTTTCATTTTTCAAGCAATTTTATGGTGCTGTTACGAAGGCTGATTATGTTACACTGCGCCTGGGTTTTATCACGGTAGGTTACAAATTTGAGATTGATTCTCTGCTCGAACTAAGTAGTCTGGCATTGCCAACTTTTTCTGGGCATTGATATGCATCTTTACTTTTTCTTTTTCTCTATGACAGACGCATTGCAAGAGTAACCCGAAGTTTAATTTTCACAAATATATGATGCGTGCCCTGGAGGATGATTTCAAGAGAGTTGTGGGGATAAGGTATATGATTTCTTACAATTTTTTGATGATAATCACTCACTGACATGTTGGGCATGGGGGATGGTTAACTACATAGATGATGCTAATAGTTTGCCTTCCTTGGTTGCAGTTGGTATCTGTGGATATTTGTGGTTGTGTTCTTGCTGCTGAATGTCCATGGTATGTAAGTCATCTGGCAGATGCCTGTGATGATTTGCTGTTCTTTTCACCTTCAATATACTCTGCATTTCTTCAAGTCCTGTTACTGCTTTAATGGCCAGAAGTGTTCTTTTGTAACGATCTGCACTAATGAAATTGTTTATTTATCGCCATGCCTGTCTTCATGGATCTGCATCCCACTATCTAATCTTTTAGTGATGCTTTTGAGGTTTTCATCTGCTTTGAGCGTATAAAAGTGCCATGTTGAAAAACCATAGACTTGCTGGGTCCAATCTATTATTGTAGATGCACATTATTTTCTCACCATTGCCTTATGCACAGTTTCTTTATTTGAGTGTGGCCTGATGCTGTGATTGTTATTATATGACCTCTGCTCTTTACTTTTCTCTGTGCAGGCTGGCATACATACTTCTGGATAGCATTCATTCCATTCATTGTGAGTTACCTGTTCTGTTCCCCTTAAATTTATTGCGGATGTCTATCTTCATGGTAGCCATTTATGTTCAAGCGAATATATGGCCGTGATTAATGAACTAAAAATGGAAAATATGAAGCAGGTGCTGGAAAGCTCTTTCTAAATTGTGTCCTCTGCAAGTATGGGTGAAAATTTTAAATAAGAATTTGATGGAGAATCTAACTGATTTTGTCACTTAAAAGGTCTTATAGTTAGGATTAACTCTCATGTGGGATGGAATGATAGGCCACATTGAGAATGTGAAGTGTTTTTGATGTTTTAAGATTCAACGATTTGGCTGGTACTTAAGAAAGTGGTTTTAATGTTCGACCCAAAAAAAAAAAGAAAGAAAGTGGTTTTAATGGGTTATGCCCATAACAACTACTCCTGTAAATGCTGTTTAATTTGGAGTAGTCATTGTGTTGGACTAATATTGAAAGAAGTCCATGGTTTTGTTGGTAACTTTGCTTTAGCCTTTAAGGATGCTGCTTTTACTCTTTGTTGATAAGGATGTGCTGTGAGCCATGTAGGTTGTTGGATTTGCTTCAACCTTTTCATATCTTGTGATAGATCCTGAAAATAATGTTGAAGTTTGTTTCTCTTAACTGGATCTTCAATTTTCAACTAATAGTGATTTCATCCTGTCCAGTGGCGAACTCTTTCTCTTTTTAATCTGATGGCATAGACAGGATGTGATTAAATAGCATTATGGACCTAAATTAGCTTGCTTTGCTCCTCTTTTAGGGATATTTTGGGTCTATTCTATACATACTGTTAGTGTGAACTGAGAATATTTCCATGTGATTGAGTTTCTGCTGACATGTTGGAGCTGGTCATTTCTGTGCATCATTCCTGCACGAGCTGTACCCGACTTGTAAGATAGATGAGTTTAAGAGGAAGCGAGACTTAGGTTAGCAATATCATGCAGAAGTATATATTTGGATTCAATGGATTTTCAACAGAGAAATGTGTAATAGGTGTTTGGCAAGGTGAAGAGAAGCCAACTTAGCTGTCAAATGATCTGCTACTAATCATGATGGATCATGGCTTGAAAACATGGAACAGCTAGGACACTGTGCTTATGATAAGGTTTATTTTGTGTGTGATTTACGGTTCATACAATATTATTGACTTCAAGAGGGAAATTTTTGAAGAATGACTGATTTACATTTTCAAGCTTGTACTTCACCAGTCTTTATGGGTAATAGAGAGGGGTTGTAAGGAGCACAGATGTGATGTTTATATATTCTAATATCTCCCTCACAGCCATGGATGACCAGTTGCCAGCAGTCCTTTGTGATTGTAGTTTCCAAGAAGTTGAGCTCCAAATTTTTGAGAACCTTATGCTAGTCTTCCTATTTTGTTTGGGTGATAGAAAATTCTCCGTGCAGTATGAATTTACCGCAACGGTCAAGTTTCAAATACCTAATAATATTGGAACAAGGATCATGCATGGACAAAAGTTCACTCTGAATGCTATACAATCGCGTTTGTCATTAGTACTTATAGTGAAAATTGCTCCTTGGCATCCTATTTTCTGAAATGATCGGGGATGGTGCTCTGTTTGCTATCTATTTGTGATATATCCTACCTTAGTTTTTCTTATCTGCCTGTAAAATGTTGGGGTGCACCTGCCGTTTCATGTTTTCAAAAGTTCGGTCATGGTTGAGAGTGCATGCAATCTTGAAGCCATGATTGATCAGACTTTTGTGAATCACTCAATCATGTGCATTTCCACCTTTTGATAATATTTCCAGCTTCTGCTGGCTGTGGGAAGCAAGCTGGAGCATGTTATTACACAATTGGCTCATGACGTTGCTGAAAAGCATAGCGCAATAGAAGGGGAACTGGTTGTTCAGCCGTCAGATGAACACTTTTGGTTTCAACGCCCCCGAATAGTCCTCTACTTGATCCATTTTATACTTTTCCAGAATTCTTTTGAGATTGCATTCTTCTTCTGGATCTGGGTAAGCCATTTTGGGGGTATTGTTTCAGAATCTGATGGCGGCGGAGCAGGAATTTAGCTAGCAAATTAACGGGATCTCATGGTTTCTTGTGTCTGTAGGTTCAATATGGCTTTGACTCCTGCATAATGGGACAAGTCCGTTACATTGTTCCGAGGCTTATTATTGGGTATAATCCTTGATCCAATATGATTTCTATATCTTCAAATAGTTATATGATATTAGCAGAAAAAAATGTTCATCCGCTTTCTCACTTTCGCATGGGCGTATTCAGTGTGTTCATTCAGGTACTCTGCAGTTACAGCACTCTGCCCCTATATGCCATAGTCACTCAGGTGGGTCCTCTTGCTGCTAATGATTGATCTAGTATCTTTCTTTCTCTTAACATCATCCGTCTTACCTTCTTTCTCTGATTGGATGAAGATGGGAACTTCATTCAAGAAGGCCATATTCGAGGAGCACTTGCAGGTAGGCCTTGTCAACTGGGCACGGAAAGCGAAGAGAAAGAAGGGACTGAGAGCAGCGGCTGGTGATGGCTCGGGCTCTGGCCAGGCAAGCTCTCATGACGGGTCTACCATTGGAGTTCAGCTGGGAAGAGTATTCCGCAAGGCATCTGCACCCGAGGAGACCCAACCCATACCCGGTCCTGAAGGGTCTAAATGAGTTCTCTGGCCGTTTCGCAGATAAGAAGTTACTGGATTGTCATTTTGTAGAGCTGTAAGTTGGTACTTTCAAAAGATCATACCTAGTTGTATGTGGCCCAAGCGTTTGTCGGCGGCTGTTAGGGTTGCTCTGGAATAGTTTTTGCTTGAGATTCAGGTCCAGTTAAGCCATGTATACTATAAAATGTATGTCGATGTGAAGTATGTACCCGAAGAAGGTATTCTTATGTATTGCTATCTGTGGTGATGTACAGGATGAGAAATTATGCAGTTCGGTTTAAATAGGCAGGTATATATTGTCATTTTCCTTAAAAACATGCTACAGAAGTTTGGCGCTAGTATCGTAAAATCGCAACTATATAACAAGAAAAGTTTTATGTTATAGTAGAATTAGAGTTAATATAACTGAAAATCCCAAATTGGTACACGTGGTAATTTTGTTACAAATTAATATTTTGACTACCAAAAGCTTTAAATTGGTATATCTATGATAAATTATCTCAAATTAATTTGTTGACCACAAAAAATTCAAAATTGGTATATTTGTGACAAATTTAACCTTTGTTAAAATCGATTAATACCACGAAAATATTCAAAATGGTAAACTTGTGACTATTGGAGGGTTTAAACTTCAAACTGGTACACCCATCACGTCATGCCCCGGACCCTAACGGGCTTGCGACATCCCTAAAACGGTCTTATCGAACGCGATGTCCCATGACACGTTGCCAATTCAAACGAAATACTCGCATGAATACGCAAGTGGAAGCGAAATATAACAACCCAAACAATAGACAATGACAGGGATAACAATAATTTCATAGTAATGGAAAATTATAACATCCTCAATTTTAGTCCCTGGGAAATGGCTATGGTTTAAGTTTGGTAGTTTTTTCAATTGGAACAAATTTTTACTCTTATTTTGGAAAAACCCAGTTTCGGATCTTTTGTACCCATTTGTTTTGTTATTTTTATGGAGACTTTTCTTATCCGAATTTCTAAACACTTCGCTCTTGAAAGTTGTTCCAAACATTATGAAGTTTTACATACTTTAATTTTAGAATTTTTGGACTTGATATGAGTGGTATGATGGCCTGATTTTCGAACCGTGTAAAACTGCCCAGAATGAGTATTTTGGTGATGTCCACCCTTTCTTTATTTTCTACAAGCTTTTCTAGGCCGATTTTGGAAAAGTATCCTTCACAAAAATTGTTGAGAACTTTTTTTCTATAACGTATAAAAATTTGGGAATTTTTCGAGATGATTTGGATTCTGGACAGAGCTTATTTTTTGAAATAAGAATTCTGTTCCAGCGAACTGTTTTTAGTCTGTTTTTGAGCTACTAAAAATGGTATTTATAGAGAGATTTTTTTTTTTGGTAAGGTAAGATGTTGTATTATTTTTCAAAAACACCATGTACAACCTAACGCCAAAAACACCCATCAACCCACCAAGGACATGAGATGTCCGAGTGGGGTCAACAGTGGCTTAACAAGGAAAATGTTAAGGCCTTATTTATGACATATTCAAATTTGAGAATTTTCGGAGTCCATTTACTATGTTTTCAAGTCCGATTTCGTAAACAGTGCAAAACTGTCCGGTTTTGTAAGATTTTAAAGATTCAGCATTTCTACATGAGAATGTTGGAATTTCGACTTGATGTCTTCTAATGATTTAAAGCATACGTTTTGAGCTTTCAAATGAGATATTTTATGTTTTGATTGGAGGTCATCTTAGGGGAAAACGATAGTGAGCTGAGAGAGGGAAAGGAAAAGAGAAATCATTAATGGCTTGGATTCATTTTGATCTCTTCATCATGATCCTTTGGCTATAGTTCATTAATGAACTTTAATATTATCCATCATGACCTTGACTTTGGAGTCCCTATCATGATGGCATGCTTTAATTGAGCTTAGACTTTAGGGACCCCATTTCATAATTACAAGCATTAATTGGCCAAGCCAAGGGAGCCGAACTAGAGGGCCATTCGGCCAAGGAGAGAGAGAGAGAGAGAGAGAGAGAGAGAGAGAGAGGGCCAATGAGAAGAGGATAAGCATTGGCCTCTTCATCATTTCTTTTGGCTTAAGTCCATTAATGGCATTAAATGAAGGCCATCATGAAATTTGACTAAGAGGCCTTCTCTTATTGGTTTAGTTCTAGGGTTTTCAAAGGTTTCTAGTGTCTTTCAAACTCTCTATAAATTTGACTAGTGTCTTTCCCCCCCCTTCCTTCTCATCTCACGCCAATCTCACCATCTTCTTTCTCTCCCTTTTTGTTTATGGTTTTCTCATCTTTGGCCCGAGAAGCTCACGCCCAAATAAATCTCGAACCGGCTTGTGTTTCTTCTCGTTTCGACCCAAGAGCCCACGGTTTGGCCTTTGTATGCCTAGGTTTGCTCGCCCAAGTAAGGAGGAAGCCCGAAGATTTCACGTGCTCACTCGTCTCTAGCCCGTTCTCTAGTTTTGTTAGTTGTTGTGTAAGTGAATTCCCTAATATCGGGAAAGGAAGTTGCGATACGTTGTAACATGGATTGCTTGGTCCGTTTCTTGGTTTCATGATTGTTCGTTCTTTCTCAACTAACGATGTTCACGTGTGATACTCACGTTTGATATTTGTTTTTTTGTTGGTTTTGTAACATGATTTTGCTATTTGAATTGCCATTGATGCCGGTACGATAAGAGTCGACTCGTGTGAACGACGATTGTCTCATCCTCGCTTGATATTAGTATTTTCACTTGCTGAGTCTCCCCGACTCATCCCCTGTTGTTTCCCTTTTTCAGGTCCGTAGGATGGCATTTCCCCCAGCCCGCGTTGACAATCCCGTGGAGCAGAGAGTCGAAGTACTCACCGTGATAAATGTCAGAGAAGACTGCGCCTACCGTCGAATCACGATGCTTATGATGTTCAATGATGGCCTAACGGACTTGGTACTTCATCTGTACGTGGCGTGGTATCACTACGCGAATAGAGAATGGGTTGATCCCTAAGTGGGTTCAACGGTACTTTGGCGGTGCGGGTGGGCCAGCTCTGGCACAAGGCTATGGGTGGGATGTGAGATGGCCAGACGGACGAGACCAGGGTGGAGATGAAGAAGCGAGGAGCAAGAAGCCATAGTGGGTATAGGATAACCCAAGTCAAGTTTTGCTATCCTTAGTTGGCCTGTATTTAATATGTTTGCATGCGTTGTAAACATAAGGTTTGCTCATGATGCTTTTTGTCTTATTTTCGCTGTGTGTATTGGTTGTGATTGTCCCGAGAAATGCTTCCGCTTGTGTGTAACGAAAGATAATAATGAACGGGGCGTCACATGAATAACCCCAAGTTGGGGGCATTACAAAAATAGTTACGTACAACATTCGGCCAGACAATCAGACATTAGGCTCATAGGATTAACATCCACCATTATCATAAAAAAGGGACATGTGGTAGGGTAGGCTAGCTAACTGCACAAAAAGGGCTCTACTAAAAAGCTTCTAAGCCCAGCACCCAAATGTTCCTACGGTGCTTAATCTGAATCAGACCTTGAAGACTCCGACTCCGTGTCAGAGTAGATCTTGAGCGGCTCCTTCTCGTTACCCAGTTCCTCCTTAGGCTTCGGACTCTATGGGCTCTGGTGTAGGCTCGGGCTCTTCTTCAGGTTCGAACTCCTCAAATTCCTCTTCGAGCTTGAGATTTGCATGCGCTACAAGTTCTAGTACGAGCTCGGG